>MU688445.1:134339-155155 GCA_026770625.1 Nicotiana glauca | reverse complement strand
CCATTATCATTCCTAATCCAAATCAGAGGATCACTTCTTACATGATTGGATTCTCTTTTGTTTATACATACCCTTTCACTCTAGGGTTCAAACCAGCCATTGACCCGGTTATTCTAGATTTCTGCCATTTCTTCAATGTCTGTTTGGGTCAAATTGGTCCAATTGTATAGAGGGCTATCGCCTGTTTGAGGCACCTCTCTAACATGGCAGATGTTGGCTTTACTTTCCCTCACTTAATTCACCTCTACTCCCATAAGCTTTTCCGCAATGGCGTTTTTACCCTAGCGGCCAGGAGCAAGAGGGTTTTAGTGAGCCCTGAAGATGACAAAGACCGTGGCTAGTATGCTCGGTTTGTTGCTGCCCCCACTATTGGCTTAGTGGGTAAAGATAAAGTTCCCTTCCCTGAGAAGTGGAATTTTGCACGTAAGTTTTATATCCTTCTCGTGCCTTTTTCCTTCAAGTTTATTAATTTTTCTAAAGTCGCTTCTTTCCTTTTCTTAGCAACCATGGGAGTTGTCGAGGATGTGCCCAACTTCCATGGTTGGGTAGAGAAATTACTGAAGACCGCTCCAATGGAGGGTAGGTCCTGGAAAAACCTCTCCAACCATTACGGTTGGAAAGTAAAGACTCATGGTAAGAGTTTCTATTTTATCTTTCACATATATAAATATTTTCCTTTATTGTTCTAACTGTCATTCCTCTTTTTATCAGGATTTTCTATTCAAGGAGTTACTGTTGAAGCAATTGCAGCCTTTCATGTCCCTAGTGCATCGCCCTTTACCAAATTGACCCAAAAGGGTGCTCCTTTCAGGTGGTCGGATGAGTGCGAGGAGAGCTTTCAAAAGCTCAAGGCTGCCTTGACCACATCTCAAGTTCTAGTTCTACCTTCAGCTTCTGGTTCTTATACAGTGTATTGTGATGTTTCTCGGATCGGTGTGGGTGTATTTTAATGCAGGAGGATAGATTTATTGCTTATGCTTCGCTCCAGTTAAAGCCTCGTGAGAAGAAAAACCTTGTTCATGATTTGGATTTGGTTGCCATTGTTCACGCTTTAATGATTAGGAGGCACTATCTCTATGGTGTGTCTTGTGAGGTATTTACGAATCATCGGAACCTCCAGGTGCTTGTTCAAATAGAAGGATCTAAATTTGAGGCAGCGAAGATGGTTGGAGTTGCTAAAGGACTATGATATTACTATTCTGTATCATCCAGGGAAGACCAACGTGGTGGCCGATGGCTTGAGTAGGAACGCAATGAGTATGGGTAGCCTTGCATTGTTTCCTATTATGAGAGACTTCTTGCAGTCGATGTTCAGGCCATGGCCAACAAGTTTGTGAGATTAGATGTTTTGGAGCCCCGTTGGGTTCTAGCTTATGTGGTTTCTTGGTCTTCCTTATTTGATCGCATGAGAGAGCACCAGTATGATGATTCTTATTGGCGTGTCCTCAAGGATAAAGTTCAGTCGGTGATGCCGAAGATGTTACTATTAGAGATGATGGGCTGTTGAGGATACAGAGCCGGATATGTGTGCCCTATGTAGATAGGTTACGTGAGATAATTCTTGAGGAGGCCCATAGCTCACGGTATCCACTCATTTAGGTGGCATGAAGATGTACCGGTACTTGAGGCAGCATTATTGGTGGAGGAGGATGAATAAGGATATAGTGTGATTTCTAGCACGATGCCTTAACTATCAGCAGGTAAAGTATGAAAATCAGAGATGGGGCGAATTGCTTTAGAGGATAGAGATTCAAGATGGAAGTGGGAGCATATCACCATGGATTTCGTAGTTAGGCTCCCATGGACTTCGAGGAAGTTCGACACAATTTGGGTGATTATGGATCGGCTGACCAAGTTCGTGCACTTAATTCTAGTTGGTACTACTTATTCTTTAAAGTGGTTGGCTGATATTTACATTCGAGAGATTGTACGCATTCACTCTATGCCGGTTTCTATCATTAATTTTTTTTCAAATATTTTTCTCTTTTTCTTTTTTCATTTTTCAAAAATCCGGCAACATTTCGGTACTATTTGGGCATTGATTTTTTCTCAAATGGTCACTCTTACTTAGTCCTGACACTGCTTAAGTTTTCTCAATTTTCACTCATTTAGACAAGCCGATCAACATGCAAAGCCGAGCAAATAAATGTGCAAGTAGCACGTAAGATGCATCAGGATGGTTAATTCATTTCAAGTCACCTGTCCTAGACGGACCCAACCCCTGTGTTGAGTCCCCTAAGTCAAATGCACATGATTCAAACAAACGTCCTACTAGGGATCCGGCATGAGGTCGAGTTATTCAAGGTTCAGAACCTGGGCATATGTTCTAGACTGTGTACCCGAGCGGACAACTCGAGTCGAGGATGGGGCTACGTACCGGGAACCAAAAGGTCATCCGGCTTAGTAACTTGTCCGGCCTCTTTCTTATTTTAAGGTATGACACTAATAGAATAGGGAGTCTCAACTAGTGAGCACATCCCCGGAGATGAGAAGAGAAGGGTTTCGTACCAATTTTATATGTACAATTCAGATAATATCAAAGCGGTAAAGCACTTAGCACATTTAGCATGAAACATCTAGAAAATCAGACAAAGCCAAATATAATAATTATACTAAGCTCGAATTCTTTAACCCTGAATTAGAATTCTGGGTTCGTGTCCCCAGCGGAGTCGCCAGAGCTGTCACACCTCCTTTTTTACACACCACCCCCGAAGGATGGTATATAAAGGAGTTTTTCCACTTTAAGTGACATTATTCGAAATGAGATTATTATTTCAATTTATTCAGAGTCGCCACTTGGGATAGGTTTGTTTCTGGTGTCCCAAGTCACCGGTTTATTTCAAATCCCAAATCGAGGAAGATTTCGACTTTCCTTTGATGTCTGCGAACCAGAAATAGGTTCCGCAAAAGCGGACCTGTGGGCCGCAGAAGCGGTCTCGCATTTGCGATTGGTTGACCGCAGAAGCAGTCCTGGGTAAAAATCGAAGAACCGCAAAAGCGGTGTCGCAGAAGCGACAAAGGCATCGCAGAAGCGAAAACTGCTGTTCAGAGGGTATTAATTTCATCTTCGTGAATTTTAGAAGCAACTCAACATTTTCATTTCGGACTAAGGAGATTTTGGGCAATTTCGAAGAGGGTTACGAGAGTCTTCATCAGGTATGGATTCTTGGTCTTAGATTATGTTGTTATGGTGTAAAAACGTGGATTAACACTGAAAATCCAAGGGAATTAAGGCTAAAAAAGGTGGTTAGGGCTCAAAATTTGAAAGAGTTTAAACAAGTGATTTGAGGGGTCAAATGGACTCCGATTTTTGTGGATTTGGTATGTATGAACTCGTGGCGAGATAAGAATGCCGATTATGTTAATTTCATAATTTTTCGAGATGTGGGCCCGGGGCTCGGGTTTTGCCAACTTCGTGTTTTTGGGTGTTTTTCGAGTTCTTTCAATTGGGTTATGTCCCATTAGATTATCATAACATATTCCTTATAGTTTTGGTCAGATTCTACAATCGAGGAGGTCGATTTGCGAGGGAAGCACAAGGCGAGCTAGGATTTCGGCCGGTTTGAGGTGAGTAATGGTTATGAATGATGTACTGAGGGTTTGAAACTCTGTATTTGCACTATGTGTGGTGCTTTGTTGTGATGAGATACGCGTCGTATGGTGAGCGTGGTGATGTTACCGCTAGGGATTTGGACTCGGTCTGTCCCAATTGATGACTCTACTATACTTTTGACTGAGACTGAGCTTATATCCGTATATTTGGGGCTAGTTGCCACGTTTGGGGCCTTGTGCCGATCTGTAGAACCCTTAGGGAGAATGTTGAGCTAATTGACCTCACTTTACCTATTGAAATCATACTCTCATTCATATTCTTAAACTGTAAAACATAATGTGAACCGGTCTTAGTAATTTGCACTCTAAATGAGGAATACCTGGGTTGGAAACCCCGTCTAAGCTGAGTGGGCCCGAGAGGCCAAGTCTATATTGACTGAGTTGTGTTAAAGACCCCATAGAGAGGATATTTGATATACACCGGATCGGACTGCACACCGTAGTAGTATATTATATGTATCGGACTGCACGCCACAGTAGTATATTATATGGATCAGACTGCACGCCGCAGTAGTATATTATATGGATCGGACTGCACGCCGCAGTAGTATATTATATGGATCGGACTGCACGCCGCAGTAGTATATTATATGGATCGGACTGCACCTCGCAGTATTATAGTGCTTGGGTTGTAGGAGCCCCTCCGGAGTCTGCACACACCCCAGTGAGCGCAGTCGACTATTATTATTGGATCGGGATGCGCGCCGCAGCAGTATATACTATTATTGGATCGGGCTGCGCGCCGTAGCAGTGTTGGTAATTTGCCGGACTTTGAGAGATTTTCACCTGTTTTCCCTGCTCAGCTGTTGTTTACTGCCTTTAATATTGGTTATAGAAATGTGTAGTGTTTCTACGAGAATTCTTACTTTCAGTTGTTATTTATTGCCATTAGTCGCTGAGTTGGAGTACTCACTTTACTCCCTGCACCTTGTGTGCAGATACAGGGATCCCGGAGGCATAGCTGAGTTTGTTGCTGCTGCCTAGTTCATCTGTCAGAGTCATCGAGGTAGCTGCCTGGCATCCGCAGGACCCGATTTCTCCTCTTATCTTTCTTTACTTCCGCATCTAGACTTTCATATGTATAGTATGTTGCTATGTTGTATCTAGAGGCTCTGACTCGTGACACCAGATCTGATATGGGCTATTTTGATGTTATTGTGGTTTCCGCATAGTTTTTGTTACTATCAGATTGAGACTTTGCTTAATTAGTATTTTAAATTTAATAACTAATAAGGAGCTTTGTAAACTTGGGTTTGAGAACGTTCTAAAGGTCGGGCTTACCTAACAAGGTGTTGGGCGCCATCACGACTGGGGTTTGGGTCGTAATAAGTTGGTATCAGAGCCTAGGTTACTAGGTCTCACGAGTCATGAGCAGGTTAATAGAGTCTCGCAGATCGCTACTGAGACGTCTGTATTTATCCTCGAGAGGGTGCAGAACCTTTAGGTAAACTTCACTTTCTTGGAATTCCTATTGTGCGTACTTGATGTTGGGCCAGTCTGGAGGACTTGAGGTCAGATCTTTGCTTATGGCTTGAGCACCAAGGTGCTGATTTTGTGAGCTGGTGTTATGAACTTATATGTTCAGTATTGTCCCTAATTGTGGGAATGGCGGCTGGATAGCTACGTAAGGAGTATGCTGGTACTGTGTAATATTTCTATATGACTTGGTAATGACGAAGAAGTCTGCAGGATAGTAGATGGATTGTTAAGTGATTTGATTCCTATTATGGCTTGATATGTAGTCCGAATTATGGGCACGTGAAGAATATTTTTGTATCTCCTAGTTGAGAATGTGAAGTACATTACGTGTGGCGATATGAGTTCAGACTCAGGAAAACTAAATGGTTGTGTTATGTGTATGATGGTGGAAGGTGTGCTGAAATACTAAACTGAGGCGAAGCAGGTGGATTATCTCATGCGGAGTGTTCTTAAGGGGTACGAATCTTATGTATATGGTTAGAAGATCTCATGTGTAATTGAAGGGTACGTGTTGTAATTAGGAAAATTTGGGTCACTTTAGAGAGTGAATTCAGCTGATGTGGGGATGAATGCGAGCTTAGTAAAGGATTTCAGTATCCGTGGATCTGTGTTTTCATAAACTAGTAGATGATTTGAGTTTAATCTCACTATAATATTATGGCATCATTATAGTAGAAGTATTACGGGTTATTAAATGTGTCCTGATAGATGGCTTCGAGCCAAGTTGGGGAGGTTGCTGTTGATTAGCTGATTGCACGGTTATGTGCTATGTTGGTTCCTTTTCGAGGTATGCTGGCGGATCAGTTCGGGTTGCAGATATTGAGCCGAGGATAACACGAATAAAGCAAAATTTTGACGAAGGTTACGTGGTGCTTCGTAGGTGTGAGAAAATAATAGTATGTCTTGAGCTGCTGTTGGTAAAGAATGCTTAGGGTGAAGAGAAGGAAGCTGTTTGGTTGTATCGAAATGAGATCATGTCCTGCGGGGTCAGAGTGCTAAGGAGGCACGGGTGGTTATGTCTGTTTGATCAAGTAAAATATAGTTCAATAAGAGTGAATGACTTGTGAGAATGGTTCTAATGTGTTCAAGAGTCTGCGTACGTCAATTAAGAGTTCTAAAGTTGCATATGGGGTTAGGAACTGAGATTCATTAGAAGATGTCAAGACTTGTGGTATTCTATGCTAATTATGGTAATCTATTTATCCGCATCAGGAAAGTAAATGAAACAGAGTTAGATTCACAGAGAGTTCTTCTGGGTAAGGTATTCTGGGATGTGGTGTTTCTGGAAACATTTGAGAGAGTAGTCAGCGGGTTGTGGCTCCTATCAGTGTGGTCTTATGCTTGGGTCTCGTGCGGTAAGCCTGGATTGAGGAATTGAGGTACTACGGCAAGGGGAATATCAAGTTGAAGACGAATCAGAAGAAATTTAGATAAATAGAGTAGCTTGATAACTGAACGAATCGGCATGTTAAGGGCATGATTAATTCTTGGTGTGTATTCGAGGTAATGAGTTAGCACATGTAATTTTGCAGCAATGCTCTGGGGTTTTGACGACTTGCTTAGCGTGATTTGGTTAGAAGGATTCAGTCATGGCAGTTTAGTTTGTGCAAATGAAATTGGGAGAGTTCTTATTGATTGGTGCCGTGGTAGAAGAGGTGCATCTTCTCCGAATATGAGAGGCATGAGATGTGTAAGGATTTTCTTCTAGATGAGATCTATGGAAGCTCGTGATTAGATAAGTTTAAGTTCAGGTCAGAAAGGAAATTTATAAAGCACTTAGGCAGTGGGTAGCCTCAGATAATCAAGGAAAATGATACGGTCGTTTGAAAGTGATCCGATGAGAGTATATATTTCAGAGAAAGGGCAATGTGATTAAGTGATGGTACCTCAGTGGTGTTGCGGCACTTTCTTGTTAGATCGAATGGTGATATTCGGGTTGGCTTGGTGGCTCAGGGAGATTTTTGAGTATGTGTAATGGAATTATTGGATATCTAGCTGTGGCATATGTTCGGACGGCTAAATTGGGATCAAGTATGATGATTCGTGTGCTATGTGGGATTGGGGGCGGAAGTCCTCATACTCGGGCTATTTGCGATGGTGGATCGTGTGTATCGACACCGTGTGGCGAGTATTGGGATTTGGAGGCTCGAGTGAATCTTTCGTTGCTGGTATGTTGGATTTTGGAGGTTATGTTAGAGTTCAAGTTGGTTGTCTCAGTGTTAGATTAAATTCTGGACTATTGCATTATGGGTTATGTCGGAAAAGCCACAGTTTGAGTGGCGAGGTGCATTGGGTTATGTTCTTGTGGAGGAGTTTATCTTTCACAGACCCAGCGGACGGCTGGGGAAGGATTGCTTTTCCTAATTGAGCCCTCATGATAGATGTCAGTGCAGAGGTTGCTATTATTGAGCCAGTTATGGCGTTAAGGGACCTTTCGGAGGAGTGTTCCAGTTTGAGTTGACTCGGTTGGCTCCGAATTTTATTGTTGAGGGATAGGTTGGCTCGACCATTGTTGAGCTTATCAGCGATCTGGGGAGATCTATGAGTTGTTATCTGCGTTGCAAGACATTATGATTTACGGACTATGGGCACAAATGGTGCGGCACTATCGGGATTCATAGTGGAAGTTGAGGGGGAAACCTCAGTTGTGCTTGAGTGTTGTAGCTTATAACGATATATGTAGATATTGTGTGCACTCAGTATGCTTAAGACCGATACTCGGTACTTTGTTGTAATGAGCAAATTTGGCTTGATGTGCATCTCCTTATGTGAGATATATGTGTGGATCGGGTGGCACGCCGCCATGGGTATGTGTGGATCTGGTGGCACGCCGCCATGGGTATGTAATCTGGATCGGGTTGCACGCCGCAATAGTGTGATGATCGGAATAGTTCTTCATATGTTGTCTTATATGCCTTGTTTCCTGGTTCCAAGGAAAGTCCGTATCGGGTGTTGCTCGGTGAATGGCGCCTCGATTATGTCCTTTCAGGATCGTATGGTGTATATTACTTGCTTCACCATGGGTATAATGATTTGTTTGGGTTCTAGATATCAATCGTGCGTGGTTGTCAATTTCGAGTATAGCGACTTGAGGTGCTTCATGTGTAACAATGTTTGGATAAGATCGCGCATTGTAGCGAGGCTACGTGGAGATTAGGCCCTTCGGGGTAGATTCAGCTATTCTATTTCTATGATGTGGGACGAGGTCCCAGCCCTGTGTTGTGACGGTACTGAGGAGTCTGAGTTACAGTTCTGTTGTTTGAGCCATTTGTCATAATTTGAGTATGTTCAGAACACCCTTCATTAGTGCGTGGATGGTGCCAATTGTGCCTTAGGCCTGTGTTGAGGCGTCATATCACCAGAGTGGTGTGTTGGATTCGAGGTGATCATGGGAGTCATTAATGAATACGAACGAATTTGATTTTAGCTTGTTGGAAGGATAATATCGAGGTTCGGCTCGGAGATTTGCTATGGTAATTGTCGGAGGAGAAATGGCTTCATAAATGGTTTACCTCAAAAATGGTTTCGGTTTATCGCGTGTTTCAGTATCGTTGGCAGTATAAGAAAGTGTTGTAATGAGTTTTCAGTCGATAAAAGGTTCCTACCGATATTCAGGTGTTGTAGGCAACTGCTACTGATAGAAGTTATCGTTTCGAGTGTTTGGTTATAGGGTATATCACATGATTTCACCTGAGGTTGCAGGTATGAGCTATTACACCTGGTACGGAATTATTCGAAGCGTAGATGTGAGGTTCTGATCTTGTGTATGATTTCGGAAAGTGCAATGCGGTTCTACGATTTATGGGCTAGACTAGATTGGGTAATTTCAGCTATGTTGTGTTGTTGGACCTATAAGAGATAGGGTGACGTGGGATCACCCCGGGTATACGCTTGGTAAAGTCATTCAGCCATTGGGTTGCTTCTAGTACAACTCTGGGTACGCTCGAGGATGAGTGTTGGTTTAAGTTGGGGAGGATGTGACGACCCGACCCGTCGTCTCATGTGTTTTCGTCCCGTTTTCCCCGTTTATTGCTTCTTCATGATTTATTATATGTGTTGGGTGAGTTTGAGTTGACTCGGATTGGATTTGGTAGGAAATGGGGCAATTAGTCTCTTTAAGGAAAGGCTGGTTTGGAAAAGTCAACCGAAAGTTGAATTGTGAGTTAGAGGGCTCGGATGTGATTTCCAACGGTTTGGTTAGCTTCAGGAAGTGATTTGTGACTTAGGAGTGCGATCAGAATTGATTTTGGAGGCCCGGTGTAGAATTAGGCTTGAATTGGCGAAGTTAGTATTTTGGCGAATTCCGGTTGATGGGTGAGAATTTGATCCGAGGGTCGGAATGGAATTCCGAGAGTTGTTGTAGTTTCGTTAGGTGATTTTGGATATGTGTGCAAAGTTTTAGGTCATTCGGTCATCGTTTGGTCGGGTTTTCGATCGAATGCGAGTTTCAGAAGTTTTGGTTGAACTTAGGCTTTGATTTGAGGAAATTTGATGATTTTGATGTTAACTATAGTGTTTTGACGGTTCGAGCAAGTTTGAATAATGTTTTAAGTTGTGTTGGTACTTTTAGTTGAGGTTTTGGGGGCCTCGGGTGATTTCGGGTGGCTAACGGGATGAAATTTGGAGTTTAAGGATTTGCTGAAGGATCTGATATCTGGTATTCCCACTTCTGTGGAAATGGACCGCAGAAGCGGTTCCGCATAAGCGATAGGGGAAGTTGCAAAAGCGAAAGGAGGAGGCTTGGGAGGTTCCGCAGAAGCGGACATGCGGACCGCATAAGCGGTCTCGCATTTATGATTGGTTAACCGCAGAAGCGGTCCTGGGTAAAAATCGAAGAACCCCAGAAGCGGATAAAGAACCGCAAAAGCGGTGTCGCAGAAGCGACAAAGGCATCGCAGAAGCGAAAACTACTGTTTAGAGGGTATTAATTTCATCTTCGCAAATTTTAGAAGCAACTCAACATTTTCATTTCGGACTAAGGAGATTTTGGGCGATTTCGAAGAGGGTTACGAGAGTCTTCATCAGGTATGGATTCTTGGTCTTAAATTATGTTGTTATGGTGTAAAAACGTGGATTAACACTGAAAATCCAAGGGAATTAAGGCTAAAAATGGTAGTTAGGCTCGAAATTTGAAAGAGCTTAAACAAGTGATTTGAGGGGTCAAATGGACTACGATTTTTGTGGATTTGGTATGTATGAACTCGTGACGAGATAAGGAAGCCGGTAATGTTAATTTTATAATTTTTCGAGACGTGGGCTCGGGGCTCGGGTTTTGCCAACTTCGAGTTTTTGGATGTTTTTCAAGTTCTTTCAATTGGGTTATGTCCCATTAGCTTATCATAACGTATTCCTTGTGGTTTTGGTCAGATTCTACACTCGAGGAGGTCGATTTGCGAGGGAAGCGCAAGGCGAGCTAGGATTTAGGCCGGTTTAAGGTGAGTAATGGTTATGAATGATGTACTGAGGGTTTGAAACCCCGTATTTGCACTATGTGGTGCTATGTTGAGATAAGATACGTGCCGTATGATGAGCGTGGTGATGTTACCGCTAGGGATTTGGACTCGGTCCGTCTCGATTGATGACTCTACTGCACTTTTGACTGAGACTAAGCTTATATCCGTATATTTGGGGCTAGTTGCCACGTTTGGGGCCTTGTGCCGATCTATAGAACCCTTAGGGAGCATGTTGAGCTAATTGACCTTACTTTACCTGTTGAAATCATATTCTCATTCGTATTCTTAAATTGTAAAACATAATGTGAGCCGGTCTTAGCAATTTGCACTCTAAATGAGGAATACCTGGGGTTGGAAACCCCGTCTAAGCTGAGTGGGCCCGAGAGGCAAAGTCTATATTGACTGAGAGGGGTCAAGGACCCCATAGTGAGGATATTTGATATATTATATGGATCGGACTGCACGCCGCGGTAGTATATTATATGGATCGGACTGCATGCTGCAGTAGTATATTATATGGATCGGACTGTACGCCGCAGTAGTATATTATATGTATCAGACTGTACGCCGCAGTAGTATATTATATGTATCGGACTGCACGCCGCAGTATTATAGCGCTTGGGCTGTAAGAGCCCCTCCGGAGTCTGCACATACCCCCAAAGAACACAATCGACTATTATTATTGGATCAGGCTGCGCGCCGCAGTAGTGTATATTACTATTGGATCGGGCTGCGCCCCACAGCAGTATATACTATTATTGGATCGGGCTGCGCGCCACAGCAGTGTTGGTAATTTTCCAGACTTTGAGAGATTTTCACCTGTTTTCCCTGCTCAGCTGTTGTTTACTGCCTTTACTGTTGATTATAGAACTGTGTATTGTTTCTACGAGAATTGTTACTTTCAGTTGTTATTTATTGCTATTACTCACTGAGTTGGAGTACTCACTTTATTCCCTGCACCTTGTGTGCAGATATAGGGATCCCGGAGGCATAGCTGAGTTTGTTGTTGCTGCCTAGTTCATCTGTCGGAGTCATCGAGGTAGCTGGCTGGCATCCGCAGGACTCGATTTCTCCTCTTATCTTTCTTTACTTCCGCATCTAGACTTTCATATGTATAGGATGTTGCTCTATTGTATCTAGAGGCTTTGACTCGTGATGCCAGATCTGATATGGGCTGTTTTGATATTATTGTGGTTTTCGCATAGTTTTTGTTACTATCAGACTGAGATTTTGCTTAGTTGGTATTTTTAAATTTAATAACTGATAAGGAGCTTTGTAAACTTGGGTTTGAGAATGTTCTAAAGGTCGGGTTGCCTAACAAGGTGTTGGGCGCCATCACGACTGGGGTTTGGGTCGTGACAGTACTCCAACTCAGTGAGTAATAAGGGTAAATAACAACTGAGCAGTAAAAAATCACGTAAAGTAAGCCATCATGCTATATAGGAGCAGTGTAAACCCTTTGAGAAAAATAGTGAAGCCGTGAAATCTTTAGAAATATCTTGGCTCAATTTAAAACCTCTTTTGAAAATGTCTTTTTCCAACGGTTAAGCAAATGAATGCAAAACAAGTAGTGCAAACAAACACAGAAGTCAGCCCTTCGGGCACAACACTCCGTTAACAGATAACGCCACGATATCAGGTAATTATTGCAAGAAGTAACATAAAATCCAATAAAATAAGAGTGCAGAATATTATGACAGATAATACAAATGAGAACAAATGCATGAGTGCAATGCAATGCATATGACGGTACACTCCGGTACCCACTGCGGCGTGCAGGCCGAGCCATCCATTTATTTATCGTCGATGGCGCTTACTGGGCGTGTGTACAGACTCCAGAGGGGATCCTACAGCCCAAGTGCAATATCAATCCATCTCGTGGCATCAACCAGGCTCTCGACCTCAATATCAATATAATCAACATGGCTTTCGGCCTCAAGATCAATGTAATCAACCAAGCTCTCAACCTCAATATCAATATAACACTGCTGCGGTGCGCAGCCCAATCCATAAGTCTCCTCACAATACAGGCCCTCGGCCTTACTCAACATAATCATATGAGCCACTTGTGCAACAATAAAGCATGATGCTCATCCCCAAAATAAGTTATGGAAATATCATTTCGAGTGTTTAAGGCATAATAACTTGGCTGAGTTTTTAAAACAGTGGAAAATACATGACTTAGTTCAAATATATAATTAAATCAATGTGGAATTATCAACAACAATCCCTGAAGGGTGCAAATAATTGGCACGAAGCCCAAATATGGCAATCAGTCCAAATTATGATGATAACAAGTAGTTTCAGTCAAATACACAGTAATTTCATCAATCGGGACGGACCAAGTCACAATCCCCAACTGTGTTCTACCCCAGCTCGCTATCCGGCATATAAGTCACCTCAATACATCACTATGGTGTGCAAATCCGGGGTTTCAAACCCTCAGGATGTCATTTACAAACATTACTCACCTCAACCAGCTATTTCCTTAACCCGCGATGCCTTTGACCCTCGAATCGACCTCTGAATGGCTTGAATCTAGCCATAACAATTCGATTCAGTTAATTAAAATTATAGATATTTATTCCATATGAAATTCTACATTTTCCATCAAAAATCCAAAATTACACTCATAATTCGCCCATGGGGCCCACATCTCGGAACCCGGCAAAAGTTACAAAATATGAAACCTCATCCAACCACGAGTCCAACAACACAAATTTTACCAAAATCCGACAACAATTCGGCCTCCAAATCTAGAATTTTCGTTTTTGAAAGGTTTACAATTTTCTCCAATTTCTTCCATTTGATTCACTAATCATGATGAAACTAACTATGAAATTATTAAATATAATCACTTTTGGATATAGAACACTTACCCCTATCCATATGATGAAAATCACTTCAATCCGAGCTCCATAGCTTCAAAAATGAGAAAACTCTCCGATTGTCCGAATTATACACTGTCCAGGAATTTTCGCATCTGCGGTACTGTTCACCGCAGGTGCGATTTTTATTGTTCACCACAGATGTGGTACTGTTCACTGCAGATGGGGGATTACTGTTCACCACAGAAGCGGTACTGTTCACCGCATCTGCGAAAATACCAGCTTTTCGCCCAGAAAATTGCAGCAACTTTTTATTTCACTAAAAATGCTCTAACTCCATCATACGAACTCGGAATTTGACGATTCTTGTTCCAATGAGTCACAAATAATAATACAAACCTATTCCTTCAATCGAAACACAATTTGGAGTTCATTTACTCAGTACAATACCCGTTTAACTCGTAAATTCATGTTTCGCGTCAAAAACCCAATCGCGACTTGATGAAATTAGACCAAACTTTCCAGATCACTCCTATAATTCATTATTAAAATTTTGGATGTCTCAAAATCAAATTTCGATCTCTAGAACTAAAAATGGACCTGTGGATCATCACATGCTTATGCTCAAAACGGTAAAAATCTTCCAAAAACTCTTCCAAAACTTATCCTAGCCTCATGGAACCCCGACCAAACATGCCAACATAATTCACAACATCACTCAAACCTGTTCCAATTATCAAAACACCTCAAACAACATCAAATTACCCAAAACTTATCGAATTCAAGCCTAAGTTTTCAAAAACTTCCGAAATACACTTTCGATCAAAAACCCGACCAAACGATGTCCGAATGACCTGAAATTTTACACACACATCCCAAATGACACAATGAAGCTATAGAGACTCTCGGAATTTCATTCAAACACCCAGATCAAAATCACACCTATCAACCGGAATTCGCCAAAATACTAACTTCACTAATTCAAGCCTAATTCTACACCGGACCTCCAAAATTATTTCCGGTCACACTCCTAAGTCAAAAATCACCTCCTGGAACTAACCGAACCATCGGAATTCATATCCGAGCCCTCGAACTTATAAGTCAACGTCTGGTTGACTTTTCCAACTTAAGCCTTATTAAAAGAGGCTAAGTGTCTCATTTCTTATCAAAACTACTCCAAACCAACTCGATCGCATATGATACGGATAATGAAGCATAAAGAAGTTGAAAATGGGAAAAACGGAGTGGTAACTCACGAGACGACGGATCGGGTCGTCACAAGAGTGTTGTAGTGTTCTTTTCTCTTGTAGTTGTGTCTTTCTCTTCTTCTTTCACTTACTTTTATAGTCGAGTTTTGGAACGGATTTGAAAAATGGACTTCAACCATTTCCAGAAATCTTTGTCTTCTAGCCTTGTAGGGTATTTCATTGGGCCCCATCTTCACATGGTTTGAGCAGATATTCCCTTTAGTGCTTTGTCACGTTTTCTTCCACTCAAAATTTCAAATTTACTTTTTATCACATCTCCTTTATGTCATGTCTGGTCCCCACATCTTCTTTATGTCATGTCTTCTTTTTTAATTATCTCCCGTATTATTTCCTTTGTTTGTCTTTGTCTTTGTTGTTGTCAATTGCTTCAGGAATGTTATTTTTATGTGTCTAAGTTATATAAAGCTATTGAATCAAAACTCATTCCCGAATCATCTTCATATGGATCTTGGGAGTCTTGAAAATTTAAGTGGTCATCATTTTCGTAATTCTTGTCTTCTCCTTAGCTTTGAGACCTTTCTGGACTTGGATTAAGACTGGGACTTTTAATCATATGCGTGTCTTGCTTTTCTTTTTATTCAAAGAAATTTTCTAATGTCTGTTTAATTATATTTTCTATTTTTTTATTTTTTTTAGAAATCATGCTCTTCTTTTTTAATGCTTCTCCCTGTGTTAATGTTCTAGGTAGTCTCCTTCTTGATGAACTTTTGTCTTCACTTTTTGGCAAAATGACAGCCATAAATGGATTTGATGTATCTTTGCTGGTTACCGTTTGAGCCGGACTAGCTGTATCATTATCCGATACAGTGGATTTCACTGCATTCATTGGGGAATGCACACCCTTCTCATCCATTTTTTCTTGCGATAGAGAACTCTTAGTCATCTCTATGTCTGGTTGAGAGGAATGCACACCCTTCTCATCCATTTTTTCTTGCGATAGAGAACTCTTAGTCATCTCTATGTCTGGTTGAGACACAACTTGCGTCTGGGATTGTGTCAATTTAAATTTTAATGCATGTATTCGCTGTTCTAGTACCTTTACCTGCTCTATAAGCCTTGTTTTTTCCTGTGTCAAGACGTCATTCTTCTGGTTGATTCGTTTGAATGCTTCCATCATTGATGAGCAATAATCACAGAATATTATTTTGTCATTGTCTTTCTGGATATTATATTGGGGTCTTTTTTTTGGGTTTTGTGTGAGTGCTGGGGAGATGTAGTAGTTTGGTCCTAGTATTCCTCTAGCATAGTCTAGTGCTTCAGTAATATCATTGAAACCTTTGAAGAGTGGTTTTTCTATATCTTTAATAGAGTCTAATACCTCCAACCATGTCTGAAAAATACCATTTGTCTTACCATGTATAACTACATAGTATTTAAATCCTTTTTCTTGATTTTTATCTGTAAAATATTGTCCTAAGGCATTAAGAATTGCTAGAAAATATTTAGTGTCTTTTTATTATATACTATCTATAAGTTATCAATTAAACATCTTTGTGGTCTATCTATGATACATTCTGATAAAACTCTAAATGATATATTGGATGGTGAAAAAAATATTAAATTATATTTTTCAAAATTTATCCTATCCATATGAGTCTCTTCTGTAAAAGATTGTAGCTTAAAATGAAGATTACCTAATACTGTCTGTAAGTATCTGTCTGAGGGTGACGCTTGAACGCCCTTTCCCTTGTCTTCAGTCTTTGAAACTGTTGGTCTCATGTTGTACATGTAAAATATTTTTATTAATTGACAGTAATTTTGAGTCTACTTAACTGATCTGCTAAACTATTATCTTTTCCTTTAATATGTTCAAAAACTAATTTATATATTGATATAGTATCAATAAAATTTAACTATCTTCTTCTACTACTGTTCTTTGTGTTGATCTTTTGATGGAACTTAACTATGGATTCACAGTCAGTTCTAATTGTTACTTCTTATTTATTTAATATATATAATTTAAAACTATTTAATCCGTAGATTACAGCTAATATTTCTGTATCTATACTGCTCATATTTCCTTTTTCTTTATATTTACCACTTTGGTAGGCACATATTTTTTCTGTATTCTTATCATTATATTTATTTGTCTTTGCCTTTAAAACTGCTCCCCATCTTTCAAAACTACCGTCTGTTTGTATAATTAAATAGTCTGTTTCTAATGGTATATTTAAATCAGAAATATTTTTTATTTTTTCTTTAATTTTTGTACTAATTTAATATTTTCTGTGTTGAAATATTTTTGACTTGTAGAGCCTGTCGTAGCATATAGTGGTCCTTCTATTTTTCCTAAGTTTTTTATAAAATTCCTTGCATAATTTATTATCCCTAAAAACTTTTGTAGTTCTTTAGTTTGTCCAATTTATCTGGCATTTTTAGACATTTTTTTAGCTATATGGGGTTGTAATTTAATTTTTCCATCCTCTAAAACTACTCCTAAAAAATTTATATAATTTTTACATAATTCCATTTTTTTTTTGCTAATTATTATTCCATTATCTACAAATAGTCTAAATACTGTTTGTAGATGCCCTAAATGTTCTTTAATATTCTTGCTAAATACTAATATATCATCTACATATACTAAAATAAATCTCTTATATTCTCCAAATATACTATCCATTTTTCGTTGAAAAATTGGTGGAGCTGTGTTTAGTCAGAAAGATATTACTAACCATTCAAAATGTCCTTCTGGACAAGTAAAAGCTATCCATTCAATACTTTCTTCATGCATTTTTACTTGTCAATACCCTGATTTACAATCAAACTTATTGAATATCTTTTTACCTTGTATTCTATTTATCAATTATGTTTTATTAGGTAACTTATACCCATCTGTCCTAGTGTTATCATTAAGTCTTTTATAGTTTATTACTATTCTTGCTTTTCCTCTTATTATTTCACTATGATTTTTAACCATGAAGGCTGCTGACCTATGTTTAGAAGTAGATCTCCTTATTACTCCTAGATCCATGAGTTCTTTAATTTGAATTTTAAAGTCTTCTAAATCTTGGTTTGTGGCTTCTATTGAAGTTGTTTTAATTATATATTCTGGATTAATTATTTCTAATTTACACATAACCTTGTTGCTTTCCCAATATTTTAAAGGTTTTTCTCCTATTATTTTTATTTCATCCAATATTTTTATTATATTATCTAGATCTTTTTTATTTTTTATTTTTTATTATTCCTATTTTTTGTATTTCTGTTTTAAAATTATATAATTCTGTTTCGATATCTATTAAAGTATAGTCTTTTTCTAGTATGTCTATGTCATCATTTTCTTCCAATATTAGGGTTTTAGATTCTTTTTTAATCTTACAACATGTATTTTTATCTTTACATTTTTTACAATATTCTTGTTGATTTTCTTGCAGGTTTTTCTAGTTTGCGTTCAATCATATTCTTATCCTGGTGGCAGTTTTTATAGTTTGTACTGGTGTTTGTGTAATATTTTTAAAGAATATTACTCCATCTCTGCTAAGTATGCAACTACCATTGTTATGTAATATAAAACTTAATCCTAATATAAAGTCTACATTTATATTCAGATCTCTTACCCAGATTTTATCTACCTTGTAACCGAGTTTATAAAAATCTAAACATATGTTTATAAAGCTAATCTGAGATTTATCTATGTAATGTCTATATATATTGTGGGTTCTATCCATTTGCATTGCCTCAACTGGCTTATCCATCGTTTTGATTAAACTTAGTGGTGCTATCTTTTTATTTATTATACACCTTGTACTCCCGGAATCTACTAACGCTAATATTTCTACTTCGTAATCTTCTATTTTAATTCTTGCTAAAAATTTTATAGTACTTAGTTTTTTGTCTTCATTACATATCAACGTATCATAGTTTTCTATACTCATTAATTCTTCATCTACTCCTGTTATATTTTCTTTAATGTCTTCTAATTTTTGTTTTCCTTTTTCCATTGTTTGCATTCTTTTTCTAATTCATTTATTCTAGTTTCTAATGTTATCATTCTCAAATTTATAATAGAATCGTTTATCTCTTTGTATTTTTCTACTTTATTTATTTTTATTTTAAATTCTTTTTATATACATGAAATACATTCCTCTAGATAGCATAGTTTATATTTATCCCTTTTTTCTCTACTAGGATACCATTTACATTTAAAATACTGATTACTATCTAATCCTTTATTCTTTTCAAAACTATGGTTACATTCTTCTTCTATATTTACAAATGTATTTGCTTGTATTTCTTCTAAATCTAATTTTTCTAATCCTATCCGTGACGACCCAAAAGGTCATCACCTGTTTTCTCTCTTTTCTGCGCTTCCGAGGCCTTGGAAACCTCACTTTTAGTCGCCTCGATTTGCGTGCACAGTTTGGGCGCGTAGCCGGAAAACTTAAATATGAATTCTATGTAAAAATTAATGAATTTTGATATTAATATGATTAAAGTTGACTTTGGTCAATATTTTGGGTAAACGGACCCGGACCCGGATCCGGATCGGGACTCCGACCCGGACCCATGATTTGACAGTTTCGGAGGGTCCGTAGAAAAATATGGGACTCGGGCGTATGCCCGGAATCGAAATCCGAGGTCCCGAGCCCGAGAAATGAATTTTTAAGAGAAATTGTTTTTCTGAAATTAATATGGAAATTTGAAGTGAAAATGGATTAGATGGTATTGATATCGGGCCCGTATTTTTGTTCCGGCGCCTAGTAAAGGTCTTGAATGTGGTTTAAGCGCTTCCTGTGAAATTTGATCGAAATCGGACGTCATTTGACGTGTTTCAGACCTAAATATCCAAAGAATGAAAGTTTATGAAGTTTAATGAAAAATGATGATTTTGAGGTTTGATTCCTCGTTTATGATGTTATTTTGGCGATTTGATCGCACGGTTAGGTTCGTAGGATATTTTTGAGTTAGTGTATGTGTTTGGTTAGGAGCCTCGAGGGCTCGGGTGAGTTTTGTACAGGTTTCGAGCTGTTAGTAAGATCGTGCCAACGTTTGCATACACATTTGAATCACAGCAGTAATTTTACAGGTAACCTCAATAGATTATCATTTACAACTTCTTCTCGTGATTATCTTTCAATACTAGTCATTCTTCTCCCTTAATCATTTCCTACGACATATGGAAATAGCATTGTTATGTTTGAAGATTTCATTAATATAGATATAGAACAGTGTTAACGAACCAGTCACGCTTTCCATCTTTACCCATGACCCCACTACCCTTACTGGCTGAGACAACATCACTACTGAACGATCCATAACAACCCCTCGGTAACCCTGTTGCAACTAATTACTATCGTTATTATTCCCTTGGCTACCAAAGTTTAAGCAGATCGGAGCATATTTTTTCTGGTTGTTTCGCCAAACCTGCTGAACGTCCACCAGATACAGTCTTACCGTTGGACTCATTTTCCTCAGGTGAAGGTGCCTTCCTTTTTCTACCAGTAGGACTACGACCAAGTAAAAACCTGAAATCAACAATGAATAAACAATTGGTAATCTAACCTTATATGAAAATGAAGAAGAAACAATGTTTGTTCGTGTGCTAGACAAGTTAAACTAGACAATTAGAGAGCATTGATGCGATTTTCGAGAAGCAAGTTTTTCCCCAAAGTATTGTTATATGGTTTTAAACCTTTTCCTTTCGATTTCCCTTTGCGTTTCATCAATCTTCACCCAAAAATCTAGGGTATTATGGTAGAAATTAAGGATTTTGGATAGAATTAGGGCTATTTGTATAATTGGGATTTTGACCTCGTTTGGGGTCGGATTTCGAAACAAATTGTATATCTGGGCTCGTGGGAGAATGGGTAATATGGAATTAGTTCGAATCATGTGTTTTGCCCAAGCAGGCCCGGGGTCGATTTTTGGGATTTGTCACGACCCCAAACCTCGTGATGACGCCCAACACTAATGCTAGGCAAGCCCGACCATTCACTCTCAACCAGAGTATGAAGCTCAAAACCAATTAATTAAATAGTTAAATCAAATATCAATACTCATAGTTAAAATACTCAAATAAAAACAATACGAAACACTAACATAAACTGTAACTCCCAAAGACCTGGGGTCATGAGTCTAGAGCCTCTAAATAATACCGAGTCAAGAATCCTCAAAAAAATAAATATGTTCTAAAGTACGGAAATAATAAAGGGATAGGGGAGGAGTCGGGTCCT
>MU688445.1:116703-127365 GCA_026770625.1 Nicotiana glauca | reverse complement strand
GGTTGACTTTTCCAACTTAAGCCTTCTTAAAAGAGACTAAGTGTCTCATTTCTTATCAAAATCATTCCAAATAAATTCTAACGCACCCAATACCGATAATGAAATATAAGAAAGCAGAAAATGGGAAGAACATGGTAGTAACTCATGAGACGACCGGTCGGGTCGTCACAGGATTTTGGAAAGAAAGCTTAGAAATCCATATTTAGACATTGGGTTTAGTTTGTTTCGCTATTAATAATATTGTAAAGTCATTATTTCATAGATTTGACTGAGTTGGAGTCGAATTCGAGGGGTAAAGCTATACTAGAGGCTTGAGTTGAGTTTGGAGCATTCGAGGTACGTGTTTGATCTAACTTTGGATTGAGGGAATATGATTAGAGTATTGTTTGCTAATTGCTAAATTATGAGTACGGTGTATAGGCATGGTGGCGAGTATCTATACACTGGTGTCTAGCATGACCGTGAGTCTTTACTTGTACTTATTCTGGTTTTGTTGTGACTTTTCCATGTTTAATTGATGGTTTCTGTGTAATGCAAAGAGTATGAGAAATAATTATGAGTTGTAAACTCTTGGGAATGTTGGCTTGAATGATAAGATAACTATTGAGTAAGAAACAGAAGAAAATGAAAGAGAAGTGATTATTCCCTTGCCGGGCTGTTTATGTATATTGATTATCTCCCTTGCCGGGACGTGTAGGTTATGGTTGTTGCTCCCTTACCGGGAATTAGCGGTTTAATCGTATTCTCCCTTGATGGGATAGTCGAATTGATACTTGTTCCCTTGCCGGAAAACTATTATATATTATGAAATGGGATCGTGTGGCACACCGACCACTTATATATATTATGAAATGGGATCGTGTGGCACGCCGACCACTTATATACTATGAAATGGGATCGTGTGTCACGCTGACCACTTATACATACTATGAAATGGGATCGTGTGACACGGCGACCACTTATATACTATGAAATGGGATCGTGTGGCACGCTGACCACTTATACATACTATGAAATAGGATCGTGTGGCACGCCGACCACTTATTCTGTGTTAGAAGGAATCAGTTGTAGTTTCCTTATATATCCCTACTGTTCTAATTTATCTGTTACTCCCAAAAGTATGTTCCCCTCCCAGTCTTAATTATTATTTTCCCCTATTATTTTTGTTGTACTTGTATATATATATATATATCTACACAGGTTTGATTGGTAGTCCTGTCCAGCCTCGTCACTACTTCACCGGGGTTAGGCCAGGCACTTACCAACACATGGGGTCGGTTGTGCTGATGCTACACTCTGTGCATCTTTTTGCACATATTGTGAAGCCGGAGCAGCTTGTAGACCACAGTAGGAGCATTGTGAGCTGATTTCAGTCCAGAGAATCCTGAGGTAGCCTTGCTGCCGTCCGCATGGCCCGGAGTCTCTTCGACATTATCTTCGTTTGTTATATTTGTACCGGAACAAACAATATTATTCTTTTATTATACCTTGTTTTAAGCACTCTCTAGATGTTCGTCAGTTAGTGACATCAGATCTGGGTAGAGTTGTATTTGAACTTCCGCACTTGATTTCAATTATTTATGTTTTAAGACTTATGCTTTTATATTAATTGTCTCGCCTTTATTTATATTGTTAATATTGTTAAGAGGAGTATTGAATTAATTGGCTTGCCCAGCTCCCATTAGTAGGCTCCATCACGACTCCCGATGGTAAAAAATTCGGGTTGTGACAAGTTGGTATCAGAGCACTAGGTTACATAGGTCTCACAACTCACGGACAAACTTAGTAGAGTCTGAAGGATCGATACAGAGACATCTGTATTTATGCCCCAGAGACTTCAGAGTTAGGAAAATTTCACTTTTGTTCTTTCTTGTCGAGCGATTTTGTTTCTTAAATACTGATTTTCTTTCTACTCTGTTCTTTCGCAGATGGCGAGAACACGTGCTTCCTCTTCTACTGCGCAGCAGCCCGAGCCCCCAGAAGCAGCTCCTACGAGGGGCAGAGGGTTAGGCCGAGGCCATGCTAGAGGCCGAGGTAAGGGAAGAGCTCAGCCCCGAGCAGCAGTCCCAGAGGTGGAGCCTCATGTTGATTATGATGAGGAGGTTCCAACCCCAGCAGCTCCGGTGGGCCCAGCTCAGGTCCCAGAGGGGTTCATAGCCACCCCTGTTCTTCAGGACGCTTTGGTCAGATTGGTAGACCTTATAGAGAGCGTCACTAGAGCGAGTTTGCTTCCAGTAGCACCAGCCATCCGGTGATGGAGCGGCTGTGTCCGCGGATGCTTTTAAGAGGCTTCATAGGTTCACCAAGCTCTTTACCACCACATTCAGCGGTGCTTCTTCAGAGGACCCCCAGGATTTCTTATTCAGCTGCCATGAGGTTCTTCGGACTATGGGTATTGTGGAGATCAATGGGGTCTACTTCACCACCTTTCGACTAGCAGGATCTGCCAAGACTTGGTGGAGGGACTATTGTTTATCCAGACTAGCAGGGTCGCGATCACTGACTTGGGACCAGTTTGCAGAGTGGTTTTTGGAGAAGTTTCTCCCAGTTACTCAGCGAGAGGCTCTTCACAGGCAGTTCGAGCGCCTCCATCAGGGCTCTATGACAGTCACGCAGTATGAGACTAGATTCATTGATCTGGCACGCCATGCTATTATTATACTCCCCACCGAGAGAGAGAGTGTGCAGAGGTTTATTGATGGATTGATTCAGCCGATGCATCTCCAGATGGCTATAGGAGCCAGGGATGAGATTTCTTTTCAGGAGGCAGCCAACACGGCCCGTAGAGTTTAGATGGCTCTTCCACGGGGAGGTGGTCAGGGGTCAGAGAAGAGGCCCCGTCATTCTGGTAGGTTCAGTGGTACCTCTTCTAGAGGTAGGGATTCTTATGGTAGAGGCCATCTACCGAGGCCCTTTCTGTCAGCACTCCAGGTCTCTCATGGTACTTCAGTTGGAGGTGGTTCTCAGCAGAATCATTCTGATCAGCAGTCTTTCAATGACCATTAGCACATATCAGTGCACCACTACTCCGTTATTCTCAGCAGCCGAGGGCTTATTACACGTGTGGCGACACGAGACATATTGCCAGGTATTGCCCTCGAGCATCTGACAACTCTCAGCAGTAGGGTCCTCGTCTTATGATTCAAGCATCAGGTGATCCACAGGCCGCCCATCCAGCTACAGGCGGGGGTAGAGGTCATAGAGGTGGATGTAGAGATCATAGAGGTGGAGCTCAAACCGCCAGAGGTAGAGGCCAGCCAGTAGCCGACCGTCCTAGAGATATGGTTCAGGGAGGTGGGGCCTAGCCCTAGTGTTATGCTTTGCCAGCCAGGCCAGAGGCTGAGTCATTAAATGTTGTTATTACAAGTACTATTCTAGTCTATGATAGAGATGCTTCAGTGCTATTTGACCCTGGGTCTACGTATTCGTATGTGTCATCCTATTTTGCACCATACCTGGTTAGGCCTAGTGATGCTTTGAGTATTCCTTTTTATGTATCTACACCGGTGGGTGATTCTATAGTGGTTGATCAAGTGCATCGTTCCTGCATAGTGGTGTTTGAGGGTCTTGAGACCTGTGTTGATTTATTGCTTTTAGACATGGTAGATTTTGACGTTATTTTAGGGATATATTGGTTGTCCCCGTATCATGCTATCTTGGATTATCTCTACAAAAATGTGACCTTGGCTTTGTCAGATTTGCCCCGATTGGAGTGGAGAGGGACCCCAGGTCATGCCAACCCCAGTGTTATATCATTTATGAAAGCTCGACGCATGGTTGAGAAGGGGTGTTTAGCTAACTTGGCGTATGTTCGCAACTCCAACGCAGAGATCCCTTCTATTTATTCTATTCCTATTGTTCGGGAGTTCCCCAAGGTTTTCCCTTCAGACCTGCCGGGTATGCCGCCCGACAGAGATATTGATTTTTGTATTGATCTGGCTCCGAGCACTCAGCCCATTTCCATTCTGCCGTATCGTATAGCCCCGCCAGAGTTGAAAGAGTTAAAGGAGCAGTTGCAGGATTAGCTTGAGAAGGGTTTCATTAGACCCAACATTTTGCCTTAGGGTGCGCCAGTGTAATTTGTGAAGAAAAAGAATGGTTTGATGAGGATGTGCATTGATTACCGACAATTGAACAAGGTAACAATACATAACAAGTATCCACTGCTGAGGATTGACGATTTGTTCGACCAGCTTCCGGGTGCAAAGGTGTTTTCAAAGATAGATTTGAGATATGGCTACCATCAGCTGAGAATTAGGACATCTGTTGTCCCTAAGCCAGCATTCCGCACTCGGTATGGGCATTATGAGTTTTTGGTCATGTCATTTGGGTTGACCAATGCCCCAGCAGCATTTATAGAGTTGATAAATCGAGTGTTCAGGTCTTATTTGGACTTGTTCGTGATAGTTTTCATTGATGATATTCTGATATACTCCTGCAGCCAAGAGGAGCACAAGCAGCTCCTTAGAGTGGTTCTTCAGACTCTGAAGGATAGTCAGTTATATGCTAAGTTTTCTAAATGCAAGTTGTAGTTGAGTTCGGTTGCATTTATGGGTCATGTTGTATCATCATAGGGCATTTAGGTGGACCCAAAGAAGATTGAGGCAGTCAAGAACTGGCCTCAACCAATATCAGCTATAGAGACCCGGAGTTTCTTGGGATTAGAAGGCTACTACCGTCGGTTCGTGGAGGGGTTTTCATCTATTGCAGCCTCGATGACCAGATTGACCCAGAAAGGTGCTCAGTTCAGATGGTCGGATGAGTGTGAGGCGAGCTTTCAGAAGCTCAAGACAGCTCTGACTACGACACTGATATTTTTTTTCCTACAGGTTCACAACCTTATACAATCTATTATGATGCTTCCCGTATTGGGCTTGGTGCAGTATTGATGCAAGATGGCAGAGTCATTACCTATGCTTCGAGGCAGTTGAAGATCCACGAGAAGAATTATCCGGTTCATGATCTAGAGTTAGAAGCCATTATTCATGCTTTGAAGATTTAGAGGCATTATCTATATGGTGTGATATGTGAGGTGTACACTGATCACAAGAGTCTTCAGTACTTGTTCAAGCAAAAGGAGTTGAATGTGCGGCAGAGGAGGTAGTTGGAGTTGTTGAAAGACTATGATGTTAATATCTTGTATCACCCGGGGAAGTCCAATGAGGTGGTCGATGCATTGAGTAGGAAGTCAGCCAGCATGGGTAGTCTTGCTTATATTCCGGTTAGCCAGAGACCGCTTGCTTTGGATATTCAGTCCTTGGCCAATCGATTGGTGATATTGGATATTTCTGAGCCTAGCAGAGTGTTATCTTGCACAATTGCTCGTTTGTCATTATTGTAGCGTATCCGTGATCGACATTTTGATGATCCCCATTTGTGCATCCTGAGAGACACGGTACAACGTGGAGGTGCCAAGAATATGACCTTAGATGATGATGGTGTTTTGAGATTGTAGGGGCGAGTTTGTGTGCCCAATGTGGATGGAATTCGAGAGTTGATCTTAGCGGAGGCTCATAGTTCTCGGTATTCTATTCACCCAGGCGCCGCGAAGATGTACCAGGATATGAGACAGCACTATTGGTGGCACAGAATGAAGAAAGATATTGTTGCATATGTGGCCCTATTTTTGAATTGTCAGCGGGTTAAGTATGAGCATCAGAGGCCTGGTGGACTGTTTCAGAGGATTGAGCTTCCCGAGTGGAAGTGGGAGAGGATTACCATGGATTTTGTTACTGGACTCCTGTTGACCCGGAAGAAGTTTGATGCAATTTGGGTCATTGTTGATGCATTTTGTTCCTGTTGCAGTCACTTATTCATCCGAGAGGTTAGCTGATATCTACATTAGAGAGATTTTTCACCTTTATGGGGTGCCGATATCTGTCATTTCGGACCGGGGTACGCAGTTTACCTTGTACTTTTGGAGAGCAGTTCAGCGAGAGTTGGGCACCCAGGTTGAGTTGAGTACAACATTACATCCCCAGACGGACGGTCAGTCCGAAAGGACTATTCCGATTCTAGAGGATATGCTCCGAGCCTATGTCATTGATTTTGGAGGCTCATGGGACCAGTTTTTGCCTTTAGCAGAGTTCGCATACAACAATAGCTACCAGTCCAGCATTCAGATGGTTCCATATGAGGCGTTGTATGGTAGGCAATGTCAGTCTCCAGTTGGGTGGTTTGAGCCAGGAGAGGCTCGGTTATTGGGTATAGATCTAGTTCAGGAGGCCTTGGATAAAGTCAAGATCATTCAGGATAGGCTTCGGACAGCTCAGTCCAGGCAGAAGAGTTATGCATATCGCAAGGTTCGAGATATGGCTATCATGGTTGGTGAGCGAGTATTGCTCCGAGTGTCGCCTATGAAGGGCGTAATGAGATTTGGGAAGAAGGGAAAGCTTAGCCCTAGGTTCATTGGCCCATTTGAGATTCTCGATCGTGTAGAAGAGGTGGCTTATAGACTTGCCTTGCCGCCTAGCTTGTCAGTCGTGCATCCAGTATTTCACGTGTCCATGCTTCGGAGGTATCACGGCGATCCAGCCCACGTGTTAGATTTCAGCACTGTCCAGTTGGACAAGGATTTGTCTTATGAGGAGCCGGTAGCTATTCTAGACCGGCAGGTTCGACAATTGAGGTCGAAGAGTTTTCCTTCAGTGCGTGTTCAGTGGAGAGGTCAGCCTCCTGAGGCATCGACCTGGGAGTCCGAGTCCGATATGTGGAGCCGTTATCCTCATCTATTTCTCCACTCAGGTACTTCTTTCTTTTGTCCGTTCGAGGACAAACGGTTATTTTAGAGGTGGAGAATGTGACGACCCAAAGGGTCATCACCTGTTTTCTCTCTTTTTCATGCTTCCGAGGCCTTAAAAACCTCACTTTTAGTTGCCTCAATTTGTGTGCATAGTCCGGGTGCGTAGCCGGAAAGCTTAAATATGAATTCTGTGTAAAAATTGATGAATTTTGATATTAATATGATTAAAGTTGACTTTGGTCAACATTTTGGGTAAAAGGACCCGGACCTGTGATTTGATTGTCCCGGAGGGTCCGTAGAAAAATATGGGACTCGGGCATATGCCCAGAATCGAAATACGAGGTCCCGAGTCCGAGAAAGGAATTTTTAAGAGAAATTATTTTTCTGAAATTGATATGGAAATTTAAAATGAAAATGGATTAGAAGGTGTTGGTATCGGGTCCGTATTTTGGTTCCGGCGCCCGGTACAAGTCTTATATGTGGTTCAAGTACTTCAAGTGAAATTTGGTCTAAATCGGACGTGATTTGACGTGTTTCGGACCTAAATATCTAAAAAATGAAAGTTTATGAAGTTTGATGAAAAATGATGATTTTGAGGTTTGATTCCTCGTTTATGATGTTATTTTGGTGATTTGATCGCACGGTTAAGTTCGTAGAATGTTTTTGAGTTAGTATATGTGTTTGGTTAGGAGCCCCGAGGGCTGAGGTGAGTTTTGTATAGGTTTCGAGCTGTTAGGAAGATCATGCCAACGTTTGCATACACATTTGAATTGCAACAGTGATTTTACAGGTAACCTCACTAGAATATCATTTGCAGCTTCTTCTCGTGATTATATTTCAATACTAGTCATTCTGCTCCCTTGATCATTTCCTACGACATATGGAAATAGCATTGTTATGTTTGAAGACTTCATTAATATAGATATAGAACAGTGTTAACGAAATCAGTCACGCTTTCCACCTTTACCCACGAACGCACTACCCTTACTGGCTAAGACAACATCACTACTGAACGATCCATAACAACCCCTCCGTAACCCTATTGCAACTGATTACTATTGTTATTATTCCGTTGGCTACCAAAGTTTAAGCAGATCGGAGCATATTTTTTCTGGTTGTTTCGCCAAACCTGCTGAACGTCCACCAGATACAGTCTTACCGTTGGACTCATTTTCCTCAGGTGAAGGTGCCTTCCTTTTTCTACCAGTAGGACTACGACCAAGTAAAAACCTGAAATCAACATTAAATAAACAATTGGTAATCTAACCTTATATGAAAATGAAGAAGAAAAAGTGTTTGTTCGTGTGCTAGAAAAGTTAAACTAGACAATTAGAGAGTATTGAGGCGATTTTCGAGAAGCAAGTTTTCCCCCAAAATATTGTTATATGGTTTTAAACCTTTTCCTTTCGATTTCCCTTTGCATTTCATCAATCTTCACCCAAAAATCTAGGGTTTTATGGTAGAAATTAAGGATTTTGGGTAGCATTAGGGCTTTTTATATAATTGGGATTTAGACCTCGTTTTGGGGTCGTATTTCGAAACAAATTGTATATCCGGGCTCGGGGGAGAATGGGTAACATGGAATTGATTCGAACCTCATATTTTGACCAAGCGGGCCCGGGGTCGATTGTTGGGATTTTGGGAAGAAATCTTAGAAATCCATATTTAGACATTGGGTTTAGTTTGTTTAGCTATTATTATTATTGTAAAGTCATTATTTCATAGATTTGACTGAGTTGGAGCCGAATTTGAGGGGTAAAGCTATACTAAAGCCTTGAGTTGAGTTTGGAGCATTCGAGGTAAGTGTTTGATCTAGCTTTGGCTTGAGGAAATGGGATTAGAGTATTGTTTGCTAATTTCTAAATGATGAGTACGGTGTATAGACATGGTGACGTGTATCTATACACTGGTGTCTAGCATGACCGTAAGTCTTTACTTGTACTTATTCTGGTTTTGTTGTGACTCTTCCATGTTTAATTGATGGTTTCTATGTAATGCGAAGAGTATGAGAAATAATTATGAGTTGTAAACTCTTGGGAGCGTTGGCTCGAATGATAACATAACCATTGAGTAAGAAACAGAAGAAAATGAAAGAGATATGGTTATTCCCTTGCCGGGCTGTTTAAGTATATTGATTATCTCCCTTGCCGGGACGTGTAGGTTATGGTTGTTGCTCCCTTGCCTGGAATTAACTGTTTACTCGTATTCTCCCTTGTCGGGATAGTCGAATTGATACTTGTTCCCTTGCCGGAAAACCATTATATATTATAAAATGGGATCGTGTGACACGTCGACCACTTATATATTATGAAATGTGATCGTGTGGCATGTCGACCACTTATTTATTATGAAATGGGATCGTGTGGCACGCCGACCACTTATATACTTTGAAATGAGATCGTGTGGCATGCCGACCACTTATACATACTATGAAATGGGATCGAGTGGCATGCCGACCACTTATTCTGTATTAGAAGGAATCAGTTGTAGTTTCCTTTTATATCCATATTGTTCTGTTTTATCTGTTACTCCCAAAAGCATGTTCCCCTTCCAGTCTTAATTATTATTTTTCGATGTTATTTTCGTTGTACTTGTATATATATATATCTGCACAGGTTTGATTGGTAGTCCTGTCTAGCCTCGTCACTACTTCGCTGGGGTTAGGCCAGGCACTTACCAGCACATGGGGTCGGTTGTGCTGAGGCTACACTCTGTGCATCTTGTTGCACAGATTACGGAGCCGGAGCAGCTTGTCGACCACAATATGAGCATTGAGAGCTTATTTCAATCCAGAAATTCCCGAGGTAGCCTTGCTGGCGTCCGCATGGCCCGGAGTCTCTTCCACTTTATCTTCGTTTGTTATATTTTTACCTGAACAAACAATATTATACTTTTATTCAGACCTTGTTTTTAGCACTCTCTAGATGTTCGTGAGTTAGTGACATCAGATCTGGGTAGAGTTGTATTTGAACTTCTGCACTTATTTTTAGTTATTTATGTTTTAAGACTTCTGCTTTTATATTAATTGTCTCGCCTTTATTTATATTGTTAATGTTGTTAAGATGAATATTAAATTAATTGGCTTGTCTAGCTCCCATTAGTAGGCGCCATCATAACTCCCGATGGTGAAAAATCCAGGTCGTGACATTATCTCATTTATTAATTCCTCTTCCTCTGATTCTGAGGTGTCTGTTTGAGTTTTCTCTTCTATATCTACACTTACTATAGAATATATATTTTTATTATCTGACATGTATTCGTCTACATTTATTAAAGTTTCTTGAAAATCTTCTGTTAATTGAGAATTTTTTATTTTATTATTAATTATTTTTGGGCATGTATTTGCTAAATGTTCTACACTTCCACAAGTAAAACATTCTAGTTTGTTTTTATAGTTTCTTTCTGTTCTATATTTTCTAACATGTCTATTTTTATGTAGCTGATGATTTTCTAAGATAATAATTTTTCTTATTGTATCCTCGATTATATTGAGATTTATATTTTCTATATTTTTTATTTTTATATTTATTTTTATCATAACTCTGCGTTGTATATACAGTTGATCTGCAAAAACTCATATTATTATGTTTTAGTTATTTTTGTATTTGTATATGGATACATTTTTCCTGTAATATGTCGATTATATGTTGTATTTTGTGTCCTATGGACCATTTTGTATTTGGATTTTGTATTACTCCATCTCTTTTATACCATCGTTCTTCTATTTCTCTTCCTAAAACTCCTGGTAGTTTATTGAATAATTTTTTACCTAGATCTTGATCAAAAGCATTTTCACTAATAGTACAATAATAAAAATAATCATTTAAAAACTTTTTTATATGAAACCAACTACTTATACTTAACTGTTCTAACTTTATTAAAGCATTCTTCTGTAATACTACTAATCCACTATTTGGATC
>MU688445.1:64895-105322 GCA_026770625.1 Nicotiana glauca | reverse complement strand
AAAGACCCACGGTCATGCTAGACTCCGGTGTATAGATACTCGTCACCATGCCTATACACCGCACTCAATCATTTAGCAAATAGCAATTTATGATACTCTAATCCTATTACTTCAAGCCCGAAGTTAGATCAAACACTTACCTCGATCCGAAAATAGCAATCAAGTCTCTAACACCGCCTTTCCTCTAGAATCTAACTCTGAAACAATGATATATAGGCATAATTAATTCAATAATATCAATTGAGGTTCAACAATATAATCCCATAGCCTAGAAATAAATTTCCTATCATTTTTCCAAAAATACCAAAATCCGACACCGGGCCCAAATGGTCTAAACTCGAGGTTCGGACCAAAATCCAATCACCCATAACCCCACGAGTTCAAATATGTAATTTGTTTCAAGACTCGACCCCAATTTGAGGTTGAATCGCCCAAAATTCCCAAAGCCCTAGTTCTACCCAAAACCCTTAATTTCTATATTGAATTCATAATTTAGGGCTAGGAAATTAGTGATTAGATGAAGAAATTAGGAGGGAATGAAGTTAAGATCACTTACCCAAAGAGCTATGGAGAAAGAGAAGCTTGAAAATCGCCTATGGAGTGTTTAAGGGAGGAGCTCGTGTGAAGTAATGAGAAAATCCCGAAATGGGTTCTGTCTTTTAAGCTTTAAAATCACTGGGCGTTTTTGTGCTACGCGTTCGGGACATAGTATCGCGTTCGCGAAGGAGGCTGGTCAGGTACACTATGCAAACGCGAAGGGCCTATGCGAACACATAGAGGAAGACGGGGGGGGAGGGGGGGTCCAGGTTTGTTGTACGCGTTCGCGAAGGAGGGTGTGCGAATGCGTAGAAGGGATTTTCTGGGTTCTAAATCTGTGCTATGCGAACGTGGTGATGACACGCGAATGCGTTGAAGGGGATGTGCAAGTCTATGCGAACGCGAATAAGGGCCTCGATCGCGGAAGAGGAAAGTGTCAGAGAAATGCAAACGCGAGCCCGGGCCACGTTTGCGAAGGGTAAAAACTGGCCTGCAACAGCTGAGAAAATTTGATGTGTTTCTAAGTGCAAAAACCACCCTGAACCACCTCCGAATCACTCCCGAGTCCTCAGGGCTCCCAACCAAATACACACACTAACTCAATAACATCCCACGAACTTGTTCGAGTGATCAAATCGCCAAGATAACATCAAAATCAAAGAATCAAAGCCCAAAACTCATGATTTTCATTTCAAAGTTCATCAACCTCTAACTTTTGATATTTAGGTCCGAAACACGTCAAACGACGTCCGATTTTGACCAAATTTCACAGAAAGTGCTTAACGCATATTTAAGACCTGTACCGGGCGTCGGAACCAAAATACGAGCCCGATACCAATATTTTCTAACTCATTTTCATTTCCATTTTTCCTTAATAATTCCAGAAAACAATTTAATAGAAAAATTCTTTTACTCGGGTTCTGGACCTCGGATTTCGACTCCGGGCACATGCCCGAGTCCCATATTTTTCTACGGACCTCCCAGGACCATCACATTTTCGGTCCGGGTCCGTTTACCCAAAATATTGATCAAAGTCAACTATATCAATATTAATATTAAAATTCTTCAAATTTTTCACAGAATTCACATATTTTAACATAAAAAATTTTCCAGCTTCGCGCCCGGACTGCGCACGCAAATCGAGGCAACTAAAAGCGAGGTTACCAAGGCCTCGAAAGCGCAAAAAAGGGAGAAATACGGTGATGACCCCTTTGGGTCGTCACAATTTTTCTTGACGAAATTAGGTTTAAGTCTTTGGTAACATTATGAAGGAAAAAAATTCTAGATATAGCAGGAGAAAACTGCACTAATCTATATCTATATTGTATTAAAAGGAGGGTAGTATGCATTGTGGTTAAGCGAAGTAGCAAGCTAAAAAGAAGTCACTTGACAATTTTAGAAAAATATTGATAATTAAAAATAATTAATGAAAGTTGTTGAATGAAATAGATCTTAGATATATCTAATTTATGTATTTATATCTATATCTATATCTATAAATATGATATTTTTTCTCTTCTATAGATATGGTATTTTATATCTACACAAACCTGCCAAATATTTTTTTAATAAAGAAAATTTGATTGCAAATTTATAGATAAAAACATTTGAGTTGAGATAAAACAAAAGTTCATTTGATGATGGAAAATAATAAAAAAAATAGCAATTATTAAAAATATCAGTAAATTTAGGACAAAATAGAAAAAATACTTACCTTTTTTATATTTTTAAAAAAATCAGAATTACAATTTGATTTAAATTTGATATATTTCGATTATATCTAAACAACTTCATAATAGGCCACATGGCAATTTAGGACAAAGTCAATAAGGTTAGGTAACAATTAATTTTTTTTTTAAATTTAAATTTTTAAAAATTTATGCATTATGTATTGTTAATAATTAGTTACTTTCTTTGAGATTATAAATTTAAAGTTTTAAAAGTTTTTTAAAAGAAAAAACAAAAAGAAGAAATTAAAATAAAAAACTCAATTCAAATTTAGGAGCAATTGCTTCCTAATATGGTAGTTTATATCTATAAAAAACTGCCAAATATTTTTTTGATAAAGAAAATAATTTAATTTTGAATTTATAATAGAAATATCCGAGTTGAGAAAAAACAAAAGTTCCTTTGCTTATGGAAAATAATACAAAATAGCAATTACTAAAAATATAATAAATATAGGGAAAAGGGTCAGATATATCCCTCTATTACTAAAAATTGTGCACATATATCCTCCGTTATACTATATGTCTAAATCTACCCCTCCCGTTAGCAAAATAATCAAAAATACCTTTATTTTTAATGGTGCTCCAGCGTGGCAATCCAAATCCTATATGGTCTGATATTTGGGTGAGGTGGATGCCACGTGTCATGCCACCTCACCATCTTCTTCCCCTCATACCTTAAAATGGAGATTTCAAATTTTTTTCCTCTCGAATCGGGACAAAATTACTGTTAATCTCTGAATCTAACAAGAGTTGGCTTTTAGAATTGTAAGTAACTGCTTTTCGAAGATTCCAGAAGTTTTCATTATAAAAGACTCACTTTCGTCTTAAGTAGAAACTTGGAGGACTTTCCATCGGATTTATCATTTTCATTGGTGAAATTTTGGTTCTACTAATACAAACGGAAGTTCGTATGCTTCATTACATAATTCGCTTCATAGGTTTTATGAACAAATTATTTTCAGTATATGATATCTATGATGATTTAATATCTCGAAGAGTGAACACAAGTGATGCTGAGAAATTTTCTGAACTTTGTCCGTGCTGTTGTGCTGGTATTTTTGGGGACTTCTCCAGGGAATGATATCATTGGTTTTTCTTTGTGGAGCTATGTACCTTGGACTTGTCCTTTTATCTTGAGGTATTTCTCCTGGTTGCGAACTTTCTTTCTTTTTTGGGTATCTCTACGGTTTTATCAGTTTGTTTATCAGATTTTACATGGTCTTAATTAAGGGAAAACAGTTAGTGTCATGACCCAAATTTCCAAACCTGGTCATGATGGCGCCTCTCGTAAAGACAAGACCAGTCAGTCAACCCAATTCGCCCTTTTAAAATAATTATTTAGCACAATTATAGTGCAATTATGGTTTAATAGTATCAAATAACGGAAAGTATAGAAAGAATGCGAAAGTCCAACCCAACACAGCCCTAACCGAGGTGTCACAAGTCATGAACTACTACAGAGTTTACTAAAATTCTACAAGGTCTGGAATTAGGAACAAAGTATGAAGGTATCATAAATAACAGAAGATAAGGGAGAAAACGGGACTGCGGACGTCAACGCTACCTCGTTACTCCTAGCCACCGCCTGGTCTGGAAAGAATCAGCGCTCAGGAGCGAACTCAGCTCTGCCTGTATCTGCACACATGGTGCAGGGAGTAATGTGAGTACTCTGACCCAGTGAGTAATAAAAATAAATAATGACTGAAAGCATGAAATCTCATAAAGGCACAATTAACACTATCTCAAGCAGTAAAATCAGTTATACAATACAGCCGTGAAGTATTGGATAAATCTCTTTTAAAACAGTTAAGACACATAATTTCAACAAGTAAGAAATAATCAGAAACCTGCCCCTCGGGCTCAATATCAAACTCTTAGTACAGTATCAGCCCCGCGGGCTCACTCCCAACTCACAAAGTATAACATCAGCCTCTTGGGCTCACTCCCAACTCACAAAGTACAACATCAGCGTCTCGGTCTCACTCCCAACTCACAAAGTACAACATCAGCCTCTCGGGCTCACTCCCAACTCACCTAGGTAGTCACGCTCACTGTGGGGGTGCAGACTCCGGAGGGGCTCCTACAGCCCAAGCGCTATATCATCATAAGGCCTTAAAGCCTTTCACATCAACATAAGGCCTTAAAGCCTTCTCACATCACACTCGAGGCCTGAAAGCCTCCTCACATAACACTCGAGTTCTGAAAGCCTCCTCACATCATTCAACATATCCTCACATATGGCCCTCGGCCCCAATCAGTCCAGAAAATAATCATAAGCCTCTTGGGCAACAGTAAAACAATAGTGCTCAGCTCAACATCAATTCAAATATCATTTAAATCTCAAGTTGAGTAAAAATATAGCTGAGTTCATGAAACAGTATAATTCAATTGGACTGAGTTCAAATAATATTTCAATTACTGAGGAAATAGTGATGGAAATTCACAAAGGGTTTCAAATAGTCGGCACGAAGCCTAGGTATGGCAATAAGGCCAAGTCATGGTGAAAAACAACAAGTCTTTATCAAATACGCTGTAAAATATCAACCGGGATGGACCAAGTCACAATTCCCAATAGTAAATGACCCCGCGCTCGTCATGCAGTGCGTGTTTCATCTCAACATAGTACTACGTTGTGCAGATCCAGGGTTTAAAATCATTACTCACCTCAAATCGGCTATTTCTTTAATCCGCGATGCCTTTGCCCTTAGAATTAGCCTCTACATGCACCGAATCTATCCAAAATCAGAACGAGTATGTTACAATAGGCTAAGGGAACATAACTCAATCGAAAAGACTCGAAAAATATCAAAATTTACCGAATTTGCAAAACCCGAGCTCCAGGCCCACGTCTGAAAAATTAGAAATTTTTACATCACCGGGTTCCTTATCTCGCCACGAGTCTATACATATAAAAATCTCTCAAATCGGACCACAAATGGCCCCTCAAATCCCAAATTTATAATTTCAAACTCAAGCCATAATTTCTTACAATTTGGCTATATTTTCATGAATTTCAAGGATGATTCTTCAATAAAATCATGTATTTAACTCATAAAACTTACCTCCAATCGATCCCAGTTGAAACTCCCTTCAATCCCCGTCAAAAAGCTCTCAAAATGTCCAAAAATGGTGAGACAAATTAAGTAGCTCGCGGATGAAATATTTTTAATATTCTGCCCATATCACTGTAGCTCCTTCTACGCGATCGCGGAGAAGAAAAATTCAGTCCCTCAATTAAACCCTCATCGATCACGGTCGATGTCACACGATCGCGGAGAACGAAACTCCCGACTCTTCAATTAACTCTACGCGATCGCGGTCCTATCCACGCGATCGCGATGACTTAAACTCCATAGCTATGCAATCGCGATCCGACATATGCGAACGCGATGCATCAGGGCCCATCCCCCCGCTATCGCAGAGTCCGTAACGCGAACGCGTAGAAAAAACTCGCCTGGCCCGGAAATCCTTCTATGCGATCGCAACGCGATTCATGCGATCGCGAAGACCAATTTTGGTCTGCAACTGCTGTTGCAATTTCTGCTGCATTTTTCAACTTCCAACTTCCCGTTAGCCATCCGAAATCACTCCGAGGTCCCCAAGACCTCAACCAAAAGCACCAACATATCTTAAAATATCATAAAAACTTGATCCAATCAACAAAACGCTTCAATTAATACTAAAATCATCAAATTACAATGAATTCAAGCCTAAGTTCTTTTAAAACTTCCAAAACATGCATTCGATCAAAAACTCAACCAAAACACCTTCGAATCATCTAAAGTTTTGCATACATATCCCAAATTACCTATCGAAGCTACAGAAACTCTCGGAATTCCATTCCGACTCTCGGATCAAGATCTCACATATCAACCGGAATTCACCAAAATACTAACTTCGCCAATTCAAGCCTAATTCTACACCGGGCCTCCAAAATAAATTCCGATCACGTTCCAAATCTCAAATCATCTCTCGGAGCTAACAGAACCATCGGAATTCACATCCGAGCCCTCTAACTCATAAGTCAACGTCCGGTTGACTTTTCCAACTTAATCTTTCTTAAAAGAGACTAAGTGTCTCATTTCTTATCAAAACCACTCCAACTCAACTCTATTACACAAGATACAGACAATGAAGCATAAAGAAGTTGAAAATAGGAAAAACGGAGCGGTAACTCATGAGACGACGGGTTGGGTCGTCACAGTCAGATATATCCATCTACTATTAAAAATTGTTTACATATGTCCTCCGATATACTATATGTCTAAATCTACTCCTCCCGTTAGCAAAATAATCAAAAATACCCTTATTTTTAATGGTGCTCCAGCGTGGCATCCAAATCCTCTATGGTATGACTTTTGGGTGAGATGGATGCCACTTGTCATGCCACCTCACCATCTTCTTCCCCTTCCATTTCTTCTTCCCCTCACACATTAAAATGGAGGTTTCAAATTTTTTTTCTTTCAAATCGGGACAAAATTACTGTTAATATCTGAATCTAACAAGAGTTGGTTTTTAGAATTGTAAGTAACTGCTTTTCGAAGATTCCAGAAATTTTCATTATAAAAGACTCACTTTCGTCTTAATTGGACCCTTGGAGGACTTTGCATCGGATTTATCATTTTCATTGGTGATATTTAGGTTCTGCAAATACAAACGGGAATTCGTATGCTTCGTTACATAATTCACTTCATATGTTTTATGAACAGATTGTTTTCAGTATATGACATCTATGATGATTTAATATCTCGAAGAGTGAACACAAGTGATGCTGAGAAATTTGCTGAACTTTGTCCGTGCTGTTGTGCTAGAATTTTTGGGGAGTTCTCCGGGAATGATATCATTTTTTTTTTGTGGAGCTATGTACCTTAGACTTGTCCTTTTATCTTGACGTATTTTCCTGGTTGTGAACTTCCTTTTTTTTTGTATCTCTACGTTTTATCAGTCTGTTTGACGGATGTTTATCAGATTTTACGTGATCTTAATTAATATTGTGAGAAAGATTGATTTGTTAGATCTGGAGATTACCAGTAATTTTGTCCAGATTTGAAAGAAAAAAAATTTTGTAACCTCCATTTTAAGGTATGAGGGGAAGAAGAAATGGAAGAGAAAGAAGACGGTGAGGTGGCATGGCATGTGGCATCCACCTCACCCAAATGTCACACCATATAGGATTTGGATTGCCATTGATTACTTTCCTAACGAGAGGGGTAGATTTAGACATATAGTATAACAGATGACATATGTGGATAATTTTTAATAGTAGAGGGGTATATTTGGCTCTTTTCCCCTTAATTAATGCTGTGAGAAAGCTTGATTTGTTAGATCTGGATATTACAAGTAATTTTGTCCAGATTTGAAAGAAAAAAAATTTGAACCTCCATTTTAAGGTATAGGGGAAGAAGAAATGGAAGGGAAAGAAGATGGTGAGGTGGCATGACACGTGGCGTCTACCTCACCCAAATGTCAGACCATATAGGACTTGGATTGCCACGCTACAGAACTGTTAAAAATAAGAGTATTTTTGATTACTTTCCTAACGAGAGGGGTAGTTTAGACATATAGTATAACGGAGGACATATGTGGATAAATTTTAATAGTAGAGGGATATATTTGGCCCTTTTCCCATAACATAAATATATGATAAAATAGTAAAATTATTTTTCTGTTTATATATTAAAAAATTCAAAATTACAATTTTATTTATGTATGATAGTATTTCGATTACATGTAAAATTTAAAATGAAAAAAAACTAATTATAATATTATAGTAGAAAAAATGTACAAAAATAAAAATTGAGATAATATGAGAATATTTAAACATTGAATTAATATAGAAAAATAAAATAATAAGTAAATAATACACATATATTTGATAAATTTAGAAAATTGAAGAATTGTGAATAATAACATAAACTTTAAAAATATTTTTTTGAAAAGTAATAGTGAAAATGATATGAAGCCAAGTGACACACCAATAAATTGTCATATTTATAGTTAAATATTTAAAATAATAAAAATTATAATAAAGATAAATGAGAAACAAGAATATTATACGATGACTATATAATTTATTTTTCTTTAATTTCATATAATTTAGTTAATGAAATATTGTATTGAGAAGTAAGATGCCAATTGAAATTTTATAAAGGTGACATGATATAATATACAAATTACACACTCTAATAATTATATAATATACTAATTATGATAACCTATTTATTTGTCAGAATGTGATTAAAATATAATTCTCATTGTCGTATTTGGCTGAACAAGTGTACTTACATAATTAAATAAAAAATTTCGGATTAACATGTAAATAGGTTTTATTATGTGACAAATATAGAGGTAAATAATAAGTATCACATATTATTTTGTTATGAGGTAATTTTTTAAACTATATGAAATAACTAAAAATTGAAAAAATATCATTAAAAATAATCGTATCTTCCAAATAAGTAATATTTTTACTTAAATTAATTGATTTAAAAAAAAACAATTTTAACCAACTCAAGAAAATATAAGAAAGTATGATATGGGCATATAAAGTATTTTTATTATAAAATCTATACTAATGATTAAAAAAATAAAACAAGTAAAATACAACGTAAGCAAAACTTTAGTGTGTGACGAACACACACACACACACATACATATGTTCGAGACAGCAGGCTCAAACTTCGGGGCAGCAGGCTATGGCGCCGAGGGGCTGCTACGAGTGTGGAGATCCGGGTCACACAAAGAGGACCTGCCCCAGACTTAGGGGCAAGGCAATCACGCAGGTTCAACAGCCTGTGGTTTCAGCACTGGCTGTCCTGCCACCTAGAGGTGGAGGTCAGACCGGTAGGGGCCGTCCTAGAGGTGGAGGCCAGACAGGGAGAGGTCAGCCAGCTACTGCTCAACCAGGCGGAGGCTAGCCAGCCGGTGCTCCAGCCAGATGGTATGTTCTTCCAGCCAGGCCAAATGCATTGGCCTCAGATGTCGTCATCAAAAGTATTATCTTCGTCTATGGTAGAGATGTTTTGGTATTATTTGATCCAGGGTCCACATATTCATATGTATCATCTCTGTTTGCTCGTTTCCTGGTTATTCCTCCTACACCTTTGGGCACTCCTGTTCATGTGTCCACTCCTGTGGGTCGTTCCGTGGTTGTAAACCGGATCTACCGGTTCTACGTGGTTACATTATGTGGTTTTGAGGCTAGAGTAGATCTCCTGTTTCTTGACATGATCGACTTTGAGGTCATCCTGGGCATGGATTGGTTATCTCTATATTATGCCATCCTAGATTGCCATGCCAAGACTATTTCACTAGTGATGCCAGGGTTGCCGAGGTTGGAGTGGAAGGATTCCACAGTTGATACCCCTATTCGGGTTATTTCTTTCTTGAAGGCTCGACATATGGTCGAGAAGGGTGTTTGGCTTGTCTAGCGTATGTTTGAGATACCACTACAGAGTCTTCGACGATTGATTCAGTTCCCATAGTTAGAGAGTTCGTTGATGTGTTCCCTTCTGATCTTCCTGGCATACCACCGGATCGTGATATTGATTTCTGTATCGATTTGGCTCCAGGCACCCAGCCTATATCTATCACACTGTACCGTATGGCTCCTATGGAGTTGAAGGAGCAACTTGAGAAGTTGTTAGCAAAGGTGTTTATTAGACCTAGTGTATCGCCTTGGGGTACACCGGTGTTACTTGTGAAGAAGAAGGATGGGACTATGCATATGTGCATTGAGTACCGCCAGTTGAACAAAGTCACCATCAACAACAAGTACCGTTGCCTCGTATCGATGATTTGTTCGACCAGTTGCAGGGTGCGAGGGTGTTCTCTAAGATAGACTTGAGGTCAGGGTCCCATCATCTGAAGATTCAGGACTAGGATGTTCCGAAGACTGCATTCCGGACTAGATATGTCCATTATGAGTTTTTGGTAATGTCCTTTGGCTTGACTAATGCCCCAGCAACATTTATGGATGTGATGAACAGAGTATTCATGCCTTATATTGATTCCTTCGTCATTGTCTTCATTGATAACATCTTGATATGCTCACGTAGCCTGGGGGAGCACGAGCAACATATGAGAGTAGTGTTTCAGACCTTGTGAGAGCAGAAGATATAGACTAAGTTCTCCAAGTGTGAGTTTTGGCTAGAGTCAGTGGAATTATTGGGACATATTGTATCAGGAGAGGGTATTAAGGTGGATCCCAAGAAGATTGAGGCAGTTCAGAGTTGGCCACGCCCTACTTCAGTGATCGAGATCAGGAGTTTCCTAGGGTTAGGAGGTTATTACAGGCGATTCGTGTAGGCTTTTCATCTATTGCGTCACCTTTGACTAGATTAACCCAGAAGGGTGCTCCTTTCCATTGGTCGAATGATTGCAAGGTGAGCTTCCAGAAGCTCAAGACAACATTGACTACATCACTAGTTCTTGTGTTGCCTTTCGGTTCAGGGATGTATACAGTGTCTTGTGCCACTTCGTGCGTTGGGTTGGATTGTGTATTTATGCAGGAGGGGCGAGTTATTACATATGCCTCCCGTCAGCTGAAGATTCATGAGCAAAATTATCCTTTGCATGATCTGGAGTTGGTGAAAATTGTTCATGCTATTAAGATATGGAGGCACTACATGTATGGGGTGTCATGCGAGGTTTATACTGATCATCGTAGCCTGCAGCATTTGTTCAAGTAGAGGGATCTTAATTTGAGGCAGCGCAGGTGGCTTGAGTTACTTAATGATTATGACATCACCATTCCTTATCATCCGGGCAAGGTGAATGTGGTCGCGGATGCCTTAAGCAGGAAGGCAGAGAGCGTGGGTAGCTTGGCATTCATTCTAGCAGAGGAGAGACCACTAGCTTGGGACATTCAATCCTTGGCTAACATACTAGTGAGGTTGGACATTTCGGAGCCCAGCCGGGTTCTTGCATGTATGGTTGCTCAGTCTTCATTACTGGGGGAGATAAAGGCCGGACAATTCGATGATCCACATTTGGTGGTTCTCAGAGAGAGATACTTCAGGCAGGTGTCAGGGATGTTTCTATTAGCGAGGATGGTATTTTGCGGCTCCAGGGTCATCTATGTGTTCCTAATATTGATGGTCTGAGGGAGATGATAGTACAGAAGGAACACAGTTTGCGGTATTCCATCCACCCGGGGGCTACGAAGATGTATCGTGACTTGAGGTAGCATTACTGGTGGTGGAGGAGGAAGAAGCATAGTGGAGTATGTGGCTAGGTGTTAAATTACCAGCAGGTCAAGTATGAACATCAGAGATCGAGTATCCTACTTCGGCAGATGCCTATACTAGAGTGAAAGTGGGAGCGCATCACCATGGATTTCGTAGTTGGGATGCCGTGGACGTTGCGGAAGCTTGACTCAGTATGGGTAATCGTTGATAGGTTGTCCAAGTCGGCCTACTTTATTCCAGTGGGGACTACTTATACAACAGAGAGGTATGCTCAGATTTATATTTGGGAGATAGTCCGATTGCACAGTGTGCCTGTTTCCATTATATCCGACAGAGGCCCTCGGTTGACTTCCCATTTTTGGATAGCTGTTCAGAGTGAGTTGGGGACCTGCATAGAGCTTAGCACAACATTCCATCCTCAGACCGACGGGCAGTCTGAGCGGATGATTCAAATTTAAAGGATATGCTTAGAGCCTGTGTGATTGACTTTGGGGGGTAGTGGGACCAGTTCTTGCCCTTGGCGGAGTTTGCATATAACAATAGCTATCAGTCCAGCATAGATATGGCTCCCTACGAGGCTTTATATGGTCACTGTTGTCGTTCTCCTATCGGGTGGTTCGAGCCTAGCGAGGCTAAGCTATATGGTACAGATTTGGTACAGGATGCCTTGGATAATGTAAGGTGATTTAGGAGAGGCTTCGCACAGCTCAGTTCAGACAGAAGAGTTACGCAGATCAAAAGGCACGTGATGTATCGTTCATGGTTGGCGAGAAGGTTCTCTTTAAAGTCTCGCCAATGAAGGGTATTATGAGGTTCGGGAAGAAGGGCAAGTTCAGCCCAAGGGTTATTGGCCCCTGTGAGGTGTTGAGACGAGTTGGGGAGGTTGCCTATGAGCTTGCTTTACCCCCCAGCTTATCGGGAGTTCATCCAGCTTTTCATGTATCTATGCTTTGGAGGTATCATCCCGACCTATTCCATGTGTTAGACTTCAGTACTATTTAGCTGGATGAGAGTTTGGGTTATGAGGAGAAGCCAGTTGTTATCATTGATAGGTAGGATTTCCAGTTGAGGTCCAAGAGGATTTCTGCAATAAGGGTCCAGAGAAGGGGCCAACCAGTCGAGGAGGCGACTTGGGAGTCTGAGGAGGACATGCGGAGCAGATACCCTCATCTATTCAACACTTCAGGTACCTATCTATGTCCGTTCGAGGACGAACGTTTGTTGAAGAGGTGGAGGATGTAACGACCCGACCGGTTTTTTGCCTTTTTAGAACACTGTTCCCCAAAATACAACTCTCTGTGCTCTCTTTAACTAATTTATGACCTGCGAAGATGGTTGGTTCGGGATTTAGAAGAGTTTGGATTGAAATACACATATTTAAATCTTTAGGATTTTCTTAAAAGGCTAAGTTTGACTTTGGTCAACATTTTGGGCAAATAGGCCCGAATTTTTGTATTGATGGTATTGGAGGGTCCGTGGGAAAATATGGGACCTGGGCGTATGCCCGAAAACGAATTCTGAGGTCCCTAGCCCGAGTAATGAATTTTAATTAGAAATTTTTAATCTAAAATATTAATGATTTAAAAAAACTAACTAAAGATTGATTTCATGGGTATCGGGCTTGTATGTTGGTTCCGAAGCCCGGTACAATTCTGAAATATCATTTAAGACCTACTTACAAAATTTGGCATCAATCCGAGTAGTTTAAGGGCGTTTTGGCCCGTTGGAGAAAAATTAAGAACTTGAAGTTCAAAGGTTTGATTCAATTGGTTTTAGGGGGTGAGAGAAGGACTCCACCCAGCTTCTTGAGGTAAGTGTGTATTACCTATTTCTAGTTCAATATCATTTAGGTAGATTAAACACTAATATTAAGGTGAAATCATGGGGTTAGAGCAAAAACCTAGGGTTTTAATAAAACTTAGATTTTGCCATGAAATTCATTATGGAATAAATTAGAAATCATATATTATTGATCCTTAGGTTGTAAAGAACAACTTCCTTCGAAAAATTTTGGAATCCGGGCACGTGGTCCCGGGGTCAGATTTTGGAAGTGCACTTTGGAGAGAGGTGAGTCTCCTTTCTAACATTGTAAGACAGAACTATTCCCATAGCATAATAATTGAATTAATTGCCATTATATACGGGGCCACGTACGTACTAAGTGACGAGAGTCCATGCGTAGCGACTATTATGTTGAGTTCGGGTAGTCTAGGACCCGTAAGCATGATCTACGTGATATTCTCGTAACTTGATGATAAATTCGGATTCGTATGAGTATTTTGATTAAGGCAAATGAGAGTAGTGAAGAGACCTTATCGAGCCGTTCGACCCTCAGCACTGCTCAATTTATTTTTATGTTGGATCGGTTCGTACGTCCCACGGTGTTACTTGCATATGTTTTCCATAGCATTTCTCTGAGGACTGAATTTTATATCTACTTAAAATATAGGTGATTATCCATGAAAATACTTGGGAAAGAACTGTTATACCATATTTTTTTAAATGCTATTAACTTGTGCTATCTATGATATTTATAAATTCTTCTACATTATTTGACCCTAGTAAGTGTCAAGTCGGCCTCTCGTCTCTACTTCTTCGAGATTAGACGGGATACTTACTAGGTACATATTGTTTATGTACTCATACTACACTTTTGTACTTAATTGTACAGGGTCTGAGGCAGGTGTATCTGGCTATCAGTCTGGTGCGTATATCTGAGTGGACTCGAGACTTCTACGATGAGCTGATTCTCTTCCATGTCGTTCAACAACCTGAAGAAGTCTTTCTTATTTTTTCTTTTGCTGTCCATTCTGTTTCGGACAGTAGGATAGTATGATTCTTTTGTATATTCTACTAGTTTCCCACATCTTGTGACACCAGGTCTTGGCACACACATTGGTAGACAGTATTATTTTTGGGGTCGTATGATTTTCACTATTTTATTAATCGTTTCTGGTTTATTTCAACTTAAAGAATTATCCCAACTATTTCGGTGTAAAATTAAATGAAGGTTTAGTTAGTATTTTGTTTCCGTCTTGGCTTGCCTGGCAATGGTGTTGGGCGCCATCATGACCTACTATGGAAATGGGTCGTGAAAATTTCGTCCAAATCCGAGCTCTCTATCCCAATGATAAAAATGGCGAAACCCTCATTTTTAAAATTTTAATACTACCCAGTGATCGCTTCTTCGCGAACGCGGCAGGACCTTTGCATTCACGAAATGCAAAATTGCTTCAGTCCAAAATTCTTCATCGTGAACGTGAAGTTTTCTCAGCTCGACCCTATGCGAGCGCGGGACAATCATCGCGAACGCATAGGGAAATTGCCTGGAGACTCAGTTGACCAGCTTTCTCTAGGTGAACGCGGGACCCTCATCGTGAACGCGTTGACTTATTACCTCAGAGCTTCACCAACATGGGACCTTATCGCGAACGCGAAGCAGAAATCCTCTTCTGACTCCTGCTCCCCTTTGTGAACGCGGTACTTCCCTCGCGAACGCGAAGAAGGAAACCAACAACTAAACACCATATTTTTTTGCAACTCCTACAAGTCCAAAACTAGTCCGTTAACCATCCAAAATCTACCCGAGGCCCCCGGGACCTCAACCAAACATACTAACAAGTCCTAAAATAACATATGAACTTAGTCGAGCCCTCAAATATATGGCTCTACATAATTTGGTAAACACCGAATTACCGTACCGAAATCGAAAATTTTAGTATTTGGTATCCGATATTTTGGTATTTGGTATGGTGTTTGTTTTTTTTTAATTTTTTTTTGTATTAGGTGTGGTATTTGGTATTTTAAAATGAAATACCGAAATACTAATTATATTGCACAATATTCATATTATTATTATAACATAGATATAAAAAATCCAAAATTTTACTTTTATTCATTCTCTAAGTTCATCAATTAACTCTAAGCAAGTAACAAGACATCTCTAATGATAAAATTTATTCTTTTTTGTACATTTTTCTCTCTCTGGGTTGATATTTACTGGTTTTGGACAAAATTTTTGTCAACAAACATTTTTAGTTTTGTACTTTTGAGTACTTTAATTAAGAATATTACAGTCTATGACTTTACACACTAGTTAGTATTCAAACCAAATAACTGAAGTTACCGAACCGAATAAGCCGGAATCGAAAGGAGAAAAACCAAACCATACTGAATTTAATACGGTATTGGTATAGTAGTTTAAGTAACCAAATACCGAAAATATTGAACGAAAATATTTAAATACCGTACTGTACCGACCAACGAACAGCCCTACTCAAGTCACATCAAACAACGCTAAAACACGAATCACCCTCCAGTTCAAACTCAATGAATTTTGAAACTTCAAACTTCTACAACCGATGCCGAAACATATCAAATCACGTCCGATTGACCTCAAATTTTTCTCACAAGACATATTCGACATTACGGACCTAATCCAATTTCCGGAATTGAAATTCGACCCCGATATAAAAAAGTCCACCTCTGGTCAAACTTCCCAAAAATTTAACTTTTGCCATTTGAAGCCTAATTCAGCTACAGACCTCCACTTCACAATCCGGACACGCTCCTAAGTCCAAAATCCATCGGAGCTAACGGAACTGATGAAACTCCATTTCGGATTCGTCTTCACATAGTTCCAACTATGGTCAAAATTCTAGAACTTAAGCTTCTGTTTTAGGGACTAAGTGTCTCAAATCACTCCGAAACCAAAAACAAAACCGCCTGGCAACTCACATAAGCATAATAAGATACATGGAAAGAAATAAATAGAGGATCAGGGCTAATTATCTCAAAATGACTGGTCGTGTTGCTACATCCTCCCCCTCTTAAAACAGTCGTTCATCCTAGAATGAGCATAGAGACATATCTAAAGTGGTAAAAAGATGAGGATAACGGTTGTGCATATCATGCTCGGTCTCCCAAGTCGCATCCTCAACCAGCTGACCCCTTTATTGAACTTTCGTTAAATCAATGTTCTTTGACCTCAACTTTTGAACCTGCCTGTCCAAAATAGCCACCGGCTCCTCAACATAGGATAGATCCTTGTTAGGGGTGTTCAAAACCGAACTGAAACTGAAAATTGAATCGAAACCGAATCTTAATGGCTTATAGGTATCGAGTTAACAGTTTAACGGACGGGGAACAAGCTTAATGGCTTGTTGGGGGCGGATTATTGAATTTTCTTAATGGTTAATCCGTTAACCCGTTGAGAATATATATATATATATCCATATTGCTGCTCTTGACAATTGTATGAAGTGCAAAGTGAATTGCACTGATTGCTTGGAAGTATCTAATTGACCATTGAGTCTCTTTGAAGTGTGTATTATCCTGAATCATAATCCCTTCCCCACTGGAGACAAATAATCAGTATCATACTATTAACATTTACACTTTACATATTAGGTTCAATCTTAACCATGTTATTTTTTTGTTTGTTTTTTAACAGTTTGTCATCTTCTTATACAATAAGAAATCTGTTCAAATGATATTGTTGATGTATTCTGTTGTGCACTTCTCAATCCATTACCATAAACTTGAATGTAGTATGAGAAGATAAAAAAAGTATTTGATATCTAGTATTTTATTATAGTAATATAGCCTCATGGTGTAATTTAGTTGATATATATGTATGAAAAATCTTGACTATATTGTTGTCTCGGGGATGTACTCCCAACACCGTGTTGAAATATGTTAAGTTTCAATCAATTGAAGCTAAACCGATAACCGTCTGATAGCCGCCCGATAATAGCTAAACCGATACCAATCCACCCAATATCTTATCCGGTGGCTAGCGGAATAATACATTTAAAAATCGATAATCGATAAGCCAAATCGCTAAGAGTAAATAACCACCCAATCCACCTGATAAGCAACCCTAATCTTTGTCCAACTACACTGAGCTAAAATCTAACATATGAGATGGATCGTCGTGGTGCTTTCGGAGCATAAAAACATGGAATACAGGATAAACTCCTGCTAGACTGGGAGGTAAGGCAAGCTCATAATTAACCTCCCCAACACGCTCAATATCTCGAATGGGCTAATAAACCCTGGGCTCAGCTTGCCCTTGTTCCCGAACCTTATAATACCCTTCATGGGCGAGACCTGGAGCAAGACCCTCTCCACAACCGTGAATGCAATATCGCGAACCCTTCGATCTGCATAACTCTTCTATCTGGATCGGGCTGTGCAAAGTCGATACTGAATCGCCTTTACCTTCTCCAACGCATCTTGAACCAAGTCTACTCCCAATAACCTAGCCTTGCCCGGCTCAAACCAACCTACTGAAGACCGACACCACCTACCATACAAAGCTTCATACAGTGCCTTCTGGATGCTCGACTGATAACTATTTTTGAAGGCAAGCTCCACAAGTGGAAAGAACGGATCCCAAGAATCTCCAAAGTCTATCACACATGAAAGGAGCATATACTCTAGTATCTGAATAGTGCACTCGGACTGTCCGTCCGTTTGAGGGTGAAATGCTGTGTTCAACTCAACCCGAGTACCTAACTCATGTTGTACGTCCCTCTAGAACTACGACGGAAACTACGTACCGCAGTCGGAGATGATAGATATTGGCATGCCATGAAGCTTGACAATATCACGGATATAAACTCGAGCCAGCTGCTCTAAAGAATAAGTAGTCATCACAAGAATGAAATGAGTTGACTTGGTCAGCCTATCCACAATCATCAAAATTGCATCAAACTTCTGCTGAGTCCGTGGAAGCCGAGCAACAAAATCCATAGTGATTTGCTTCCATTTCCACTCCGGAATCTCTAACTTCTAAAGAAATCCACTCGGCCACTGATGGTCATACTTCACCTGTTTGCAATTTAGACACCGGGCTGCATATTCCACTATGCCCTTCTTCATTATCCTCCACTAATAATGATGCATCAAGTCCGGATTTATCTTTGCAGCACCCAAATGAATGAAGTACTGCAAAATGTGATCCTCCTGGAGAATCAACTCAAGAAATCCATCTACACTGGGCACACATAGCCTTCCCTGCATCCTCAATGCACCATCATCTCAAATAGTGACCTCATTAGTATCACCGTGATGAACCGTGTCCTTAAAGACATGCAGATGGGGGTCATCATACAAATGCTCCCTGATACGATCATAAAGAGAAGATTGGGAGACCAATAAGCCAAAATTCGAGTCGACTAGGAAATATCCAATCTAACAAACTGGTTGGCCAAGCCATGTACATTCAATGCTAATGGCCTCTCTACTGCTGGTAGAAATGCTAAGCTCCCCAAACTCTCCGTCGTGAGACTCAATGCATCGGCCACCACATTGGCTGTCCCAAGATGGTATAGAATAGTGATATCATAATCCTTAAGCAGCTCCAACCACCTTCACTGACACAAGTTAAGATCCTTTTATTTGAACAGATGTTCTAAACTCCAGTGATCAGTGTATACCTCATAAGGGACATCGTACAAATAGTGTTGCCAAATCTTCAAGATATGAACAATAGCTTCTAACTCAAGGTCGTGGACAGGATAGTTCTTTTAATGCACCTTCATCTATTTAGACGTGTAGGCAATCACCCTAACTTCGTGCATCAACATCGCATTGAGACCAATCCATAACGCATCACAATATACAATATAAGACCCCGAACCTGTCGGCAATACCAATACTGGGGCTGTAGCAAAAGATGTCTTGAGCTTTTGAAAGCTCTCCTCACACTCCTTTGTCCATCTGAACGGAACACCCTTCTGGGTCAGCCTGGTCACATGTGCTGCAATAGATGAGAAACCCTCTACAGATCAACGGTAATACCCCATCAATTAAAGAAAACAACGGATCTCCATAGCTGAGGACAGTCTAGGCCAACTCTGCACTGCTTCAACCTTCTTCAGATCCACCTTGACCACATCACTCGACACTACATGACCCAAAAATGCCACTGAATCTAACCAAAACTCACACAGTCCTCAGGTGTTGCTCATATTCCTCCCGACTTCGGGTGTACACCAGAATGTCATCAATAAACACAATGATGAAAGAGTCAAGATAGGGTCGGAATACACTTTACATCGAATACATAAATGCTGCTCGGGCATTGGTCAGCCCAAATGACATCATAAAGAAGTCATAATGACCATACCTAGTCCTGAACGCAATCTTCGGGTTAGCTGGCTCCCGAATCTTCAACTGATGATAGCCTGAATGCAAGTTAATCTTGCAAACACTTTAGCACCCTGTAACTGATCAAATATGTCATCAATATGAGGAAATGAATACATGTTCTTCACTATAACTTTGTTCAACTGGCGATAATCAATGCATATATGCATATAACTATCATTCTTTTTTACAAACAAGACTGGGGCACCCCAAGGTGACACAGTGGATCGAATGAAGCCTTTATCAAGCAATTCCTGTAACTGTTCCTTTAACTCCTTAAACTTAGGAGGAGTTGTACAATATGGAGGAATAGAGATGGGCTGAGTGCCCGTCAATAAATCAATACCAAAGTCGATATCTATATCGGGCGGCATGCCTGGAAGATCAGCTGGAAATACATCGGGATAATCCCTTACCACTCGAACTGACTCAACTGTAGGGGTATCAATACTAACATCCCTCACATAAGCTAGATATGCGTCACACCCCTTTTCAACCATTCATTGAGCTTTAAGAAATGAAATAACTCTACTGGAGGTATAATCTAAGGTGCCTCTCCACTTTAACTATGGTAAGCTTAGCATAGCTAGCGTCACGGTGTTGTTGTGACAATCATGAATAGAATAATAGGGCAAAAATCAGTCCATGCCCAAGATAATATCAAATCTACCATACTAAGCAATTATAAATTGGCTCTGGTCTCAAAACCACTAAGAAAAACCAAACACGACCGATGCACACGGTCAACAATAATAGAATCTCCCTTAGGTGTAGACGCATAAACAGGAGAACTAAAAGAATCATGGGATACGCCGAAATACAGAGCAAAACAAGATGACACATAGGAATAAGTGGAGTCTGGATCAAATAAAACCGACGCATCTCTATGAGAGACTGTAACAATATCTGTAATGACAGAAGGGGTACACCTCTGTAGCAGCTTGTGCGGGTACTCTGGCTGCACCACAGTGACGTCCTCGGCCTCTACCCCGGCCTCGTCCTCTTATGGCTCTAGCAAGGGCATGTGTGCCTAGTTATATGATCCGGCTATATGTGTCCTCACCATCTATGAGAAAATAAAAGACATAAGTTTAAAATTTCGAGGTCAACAATTTCACACGACAAAAAATCAAAAGAAGTGAAATTTTCCTAACAGTTCCATAGCCTCCCGAAAATAAGTACATACATATCCGTACCGATCCATGAAACTCTACTAAACCCGCGTGTGACTCACGACACCTATGAACCTAGAGCTCTGATACCAACTTTTTATGATCGAAATCTTCCTCTGTAAGACGCCGTGACGACATCTAGTCTCTACGACTAGGTAAGCCTAACAAATTGTGGAATAACAAAAATAAAAACAAAATTTAATAACTAGTCTACAACAAATAGCTATAAAATGACAAAATGTTTCTCGGCATGTACAAGTAACATAGCACTAAAGTACACACAGTATTCCCAAAACTGGTAATCATAAGTCATAAGCTATAGAAGAAAACTTAAGTATCTCTATACACCAGAGTCTAAGAAAGTACGAAAAGGTAAACAACATATGAGGGTATAAAGGGGGACTTCGAGGTCTGCGGATGCAGCCATATACACCTTGAAGTCTCCAAAATCTCATTTCTCACTGATATTGAGGCTGATAAGAAGTACCTGGATCTGCACACAAAACATGTGCAGAAAAGTATCATAACGGTACCCAGTAAGTGCCAAGCCTAACCTCGATCGAGTAGTGACGAGGTCCGGTCAAGGCCTTACTGGTATATAATAAAAAGACAGAAGAATATAGCAGTGTAATAGGAGACTGGAAATTTAACAAAGAGAAAACCATAGAAAATAATAACACAACACATAGGGGATCTCCCAAGATACCATCTCGTAGTCCCAGAAGTAAAATACAAGGAGATCTCCCGAGGTACTGCCTTATAGTCTTAAAATTAAATGTGTAGAGAGATCTCCCGAGGTACTTCCTTGTAGTCTCAAAAGTAAACGGGCAGGGGGATCTCCCGAGGTATCATCTCGTAGTCCCAAAAGTAAACACATACCTCGAAATCGATGAATACAACAATTAATAGCAAGAGTTCTATAGTTAAGACTGATATAGATCAAGGAACAATAGGAAATCAACTACGCACGCTACACACAATTCAAATAAGCATTTAAGACATGTAGACATGCAATATTAGGCTAAACATGAAAACTACACATGTTGGTATAACTCAATTAAGATGAAACAGGTTACTACTCAGTAAAAACCAGATTTTTCAATAATTAGCTCGTGTACGTACTCGTCACCTCGCGTACACGGCACTCACATATCACAGAAGTATCACAACAGTACCAATTCTAAGGAGATCTCCCCCACACAAGGTTAGACAAGCCACTTACCTCAAACCAAGCTAAATCAATCAGTAAGAATGCCTTTTCCATGATATTCCGACTCCGAATGGGCCAAATCTAGCCAAAAGAAATTACATACTATAAATATAACTATGATAAACTAATATAATTAATGAAATCAAGGCTTTAACAATAAATTAGAAAATTTCCCCAGAAAGTGGATCTGGGCCCACGTCTCGGAATCAGGTAAAAGTCATAAAATACGAACACCCATTCATCCACGAGTCCACTCATACCAATATTACTCAAATCTGAAGTCAAAATCTCAATCAAAACCCAATAATTTGGTTGAAGAACTTTTCTCATTTTCCCCAAATTTCTTGACTCAAATCTTAAACTAAAGGATGGAATTAATGATAGATTAGTGGAATATAACCAAAAACAAGTGAAGAAGCATTACCCAATTGATTCCTAAAAATCCATCAAAATTTCGTCCAAATCCGAGCTCTCTATCTCAAGTTTTGATAAAAATGGCTAAACCCTCACTTTTGAAATGTTTATACCGCCCAGTGATCCCTTCTTCGCGAACGCGGAAGAACCCTCTCGTTCACAAAGCACAAAATTTCTTCAATCCAAAATTCTTCATCACGAACACGATGGCCTAAGTGTGATCGCGAAGCTTACTCAGCTAGACCCTACGCGAACTCGGGACAATCATCGCAAATGCGTAGGCAAATTGCTTGGAGACTCAGTTGACCAGCATTTTTTACGCGAACGCGGAGCCTCGTCGTGGATGCGTAGACTTATTACTTCAGAGTTTCGCGAACGAGGGACCTTCAATACAAATGCAAAGCACAAATCCTCTCCTATCTCCATATCCCCTTCGAGAACACGACTTCCCTCGCGAACGCGAAGAAGCAAACCAACAACTGAACAACAGATATTTCTGCAACTCCTACAAGTCCAAAACTAGTCCGTTACGATTCGAAATCCACCGAGGCCCCGGGGACCTCAAACAACACACCAAAAAGTCCTAAAAACATAAAAACTTAGTCGAGCCTTTAAATCACATCAAACAATTCTAAAAACACGAATCACCATCCAATTCAAACTCAATGAACTGTGAAACTCCAAACTTGTACAACCGATGCTAAAACATATCAAATCACGTCTGATTGACCTCAAATTTTGCACACAAGTCATATTTGACATTATGGACCTACTCCAACTTCTGAAATTGGAATCTGACCCCGATATCAAAAATTTCTCCTCGTGTCAAGCTTCCTAAAAATTCAACTTTCGTCAATTTGAAGCCTAATTCAGCTACAAACCTCCAATTAACAATCCGGATACGCTCCTAAGTCCAAAATCACCCAATTGAGCTAATAGAATCGATGAAACTCCATTATAGAGATGTCTTCACACAGTTCCAACTACAATCAAAATCCTAGAACTTAAGCTTTCGTTTTAGGGACTAAGTGTCCCAAATCACTCCGCAACCAAAAACAAAACATCCCGGCAAGTCACATAAGCATAAAAGATACGAGAAAAGCAATAAATAGGGGATCAGGGATAATACTGTCACGACCCGAAATTTCCACCAACAGGACCGTGATGGCACCTAACATTTAACTTGCTAGGAAAGCCAACGTTAAAACAACTTATTTTTTTAACACTTTAAATGTTTGTATTAAGAAAGAACTGAAATAACTAAAATAATCTAAAGTGTAAATGTAGAAGCTAAACCAGTCAAACATCTATTACAAATCCCTAAACCTGGTGTCACAAGTGCACGAGCTTATAGAGTAATACATACAAAGGTCTGTAATAAATACAAAGCCGTCTGAATGAAAATACAAAAATAAATAGAAAGAGGAAGGGCACTCCAGGAGCTACGAGCGCTAAGCAACTATACCTCAAGTCTCCGCAACTATCTAATTCGAGCATGCTAATAACCACCGCTGCGACCGACTCCAAGATTTGCATAGAAGTGCAGAGTGTAGTATCAGTACAACTGACCCCATATACTGGTATGTGTCAGGCCTAACCATGACAAAGTAGTGACAAGGCTAAGGCGGTTCACCTGCGCTACAACTTGTACGCAATATATAATAATGAAAGAAAATAGGAATACTGAATAGCAATCGAAAATAATAACTACAGCCTCAAGAATAAACTAGTGTTTTCCAGAATTACCAATATTTATTCCTTCAAATAAAACTATCGGAAACCAACACACCTCAAGAAATGGAAACATATAGGTTGTTGCAGCGTGCAACCCGATCCCACCATATATCAATATTAGTATTATAGTTCAACCTTATTTCACCATATCAATCCACCTTTATTTCACCTGTTACGACATGCAAGCCAATCCCATCCTATAGTACATAGTCAACCTTATTCCACCATATCAATCCACCCTTATTACACTTGCTACGACGTGCAGCCCGATCCCTCCATATCAGTACAATATACTCAAAGCACAGCCAAATCAACAGTTTAAAACACAAAGCCTTTACGATCAATAAACACCAAATTGAACGAAAAGGGACCTTATACAATATAGAAATCTACACGAGCAATACTACACATCGAGACCAATACAGCAATTGATAATTAGAAGTGAAGGTAAGTAAAGTTAAGCAAATAGAAGAAAATTATGAAACTATGGAAGAGCTAACATCATTAACAGGAGAAGATATTGGTTAACAAGTAGCAGTTAAGCATGGAAAACATTTAGAACATATAACAGTTAAGACTGGGAAGGAAATAATTAAGGAAACGTAGAAAACCAAGGAAAACATATAATTTGGTGACATATAAGCACTCGTCACCTCACATATATGCTGCTCACATGAGAATCACATAGCATATAGTCCGAGGGTTCCTAACTCCCTCACGTCAAGTTAAGACACATCACTTACCTCACTCCGCAGTTAATTCAAAGCTCTACCGGGGCCTTTCCCGTAGAATTTGCCTCCAAACCACTCGTATTTTACCACACTTAACTCAATAACATCAAATATCGCTAAAGGAATCAACTACAATGCATAAATTTAGATTTCCTAAACTTCCCCCTAAAAAGTCAAAACTCGACCCCAGACCCGCTTGGTTAAAACCCGAGGTTTGGACATAAATCCATTTACCCATTCACCCTGAGCCCGATTATTAATTAGTTTCGAAATCCGATCTTCATTCGAGGTCTAAATTCCAATTAAACAAAAATTCCTAATTCTACCCAAACCCCCAATTTCCACCATGAAAATCTTAGATTTTTAGGTTGAAAACTCATGAAATGTAATGGGCAATTGAAACAAAGTAGGTTAGAATCACTTACCAACAATTTGGGAAAAAAATCTCATAGGATAATTTCCTCTAGGTCTTCTAGATTTGAAAGTTTGAAAGAATGGTAAAAATCCCATTTTGGTTCTTTTTCTGATAACTGGGAGTCAGGTATTCATCGTGTTCACGTGAATCCTGATGCGTTCGCGAAGAGTAGTGCCTGTTAGGCTTATGAGATTGTAAGAGGCTACACGCATTCGTAAAGGTTTAGCCCCCCTGACCTATGCATTCATGAGACAGAACCCACATTTGCGTAGTGTAAGCTCAAGTCCCCTACCCAGCATAGCTAACGCTATGCGTTCACGTGTGACGGGTCGCGTTCAGGTAGAGCAAATTCCCCAATGCTCCCCTTTCGCAACCATAGTCTCGTGTTCGCATAGTGTAAAATCCTCCCCCAGCCCAGATCCCTTTAGCGATCGCGAGAATGGCTTCGTGATCACGAAGCACAACACACCAGAACCAAACATGTCCTAAAAGATCATACGGACTTGCTCGTGTGATCATTTCGCCGAAATAACACCTAGAACTAAGAATTGAACACCAAATCAAATGAAATATTCAACATAACTTTAAAGCTTCTATTTTCACAACCAGATATCCGAATCACGTCAAACCAAGTTCGTTTCTCACCCAATTTTCCAAACAAGTCATAAATATAATAATGGACCTGTACCAGGCTTCGAAACCAAAATATGGACCCAGCATCAACACGGCTAAACATCAGTCAATTTTTAACAATTATTAAACTTTTGAACTTTAAATTTTTGACAAAAATTCATATCTCGAGATAAGGACCTTGGAATTTGATTCGGACATACGCCAGGTCCCAAATTATGATACAGACCAATCGGGACAGTCAAAATAAGGATCCGGGTCCTTTTACTTAAAACATTGACCGAAGTCAACTAAAAATTAATTTTTAAGGAAAAAATTCTTATTTTTATTATTTTTTACATATAAGACTTCCGAAAAAACATTTGGACCATGCACGTAAATCAAGGAAGGAAAAAAAGAGATATTTAAGGCTTCGAAACATAGAGTTTGGTTCTAAATCATAAGATGACCTATCAGATTACCACATTCTCCACCTCTAAAACAACCATTCGTCCTCAAATGGACATAGAAAAGTAACTAGGAGGGATAAAAGGTGTGGGTATCTACTCCGCATGCCCGACTCAGACTTCCAAGTAGCTGCCTCGATGGGCTAACCTCTCCACTACACTCGAACTGAAGGATAACTATCACGACCTGGATTTTCCACCCTCGGAAGTCGTGATGACGCCTACTAATGAGAGCTAGGCAAGCCAACCCTTAGCTACCTTAGTCATTAATAAATTTACCTCTTTTAACAATTATCAGTAATTTCATGAAAAGAACGAAAGTATTAAATTAAAGAATCTGAACAACAATGCGGAAGCATCAACATAAACCTCAACCCAAGAACTGGTGTCACGTACTCACGAACTACTAAGAGTGCTAAATAAAACCATTTGAAAGAAAATATAACTTTTTGTCTCGAAATACATGAGATAACAGAATGAAATAAAAGATAGTAGAGACGCCGGGCCTGCGGACGCCTGCAGCACTACCTCGGGATCTCGTGGACTGAAGGACTTCTCCCAGGCTACTGTTGCGCACCGTAAGCTACTCCGACACCTGGATCTATGCAAAAGAGCGTAGAGTGTAGCATCAGCATAACCGACCCCATGTGCTAGTAAGTGTCTGTCCTAACCTCGGCGAGGTAGTGACGAGGCTAGGACCGGACTCTAGATAAATCCGTACATATATATATATTTACACACACACACACAATACAACGAAGAGGCAACATAAATAAACAATTAAAACTGGGGGAGGGAACATGCTTCAGGGGTAACAGATATAAATAGAATATCAGGAAATAATAGAGGAGAAATCTACAGTTTAGCTTCTAACACGGAAATAAGAAATAAAGACAACTTCCATATTCAGCTCATCCTATTGCAGGCGTGCAACCCGATCCCATATCTCATAACTCTTGGTAGGCGTACCACCCACTCCCATTTCATAATATCTTGTGGTAGGCGTACCACCCGCTCCCATTTAGTAATATCTTGTGGTAGGCGTATCACCCGCTCCCATTTTATAATATCCTGTGGTAGGCGTACCACCCGCTCCCATTTCAATCCAACACAACATAAAAAGATAATCCTGGTTAGGGAACAACAATATAATAACTTCCCGGCAAGGGAACGAAATATCGAATCAAATGTCCCGGCAAGGGAGAGTCATCTATAACCAATATTATTCAACTTCTAATTGACACAATTAATACCAATACTCAGTCATAACTAAAGTCCACAAAAATAAACTAAATCCTTTCTCTGTATCGAGAATCATCAATCAAGCTTTCATATAATCCATTAAGAATACAAGAATTATCAATTTAAGACCCACAGTCATGCTCGACACCAATGTATAGATACTCGTCACCATGCCTATACGTCGTCCTCGACACAAACAAATAGCAAATGAGACAACTCCTAATCCCTCGAGCTAAGGTTAGACCGAACACTTACCTCAAACTTCCACGGCCAGATCAATCCACAATCACCGCTTTCCCTCTCGAATCCGGCTCCAACCCAATAGAATCTATGCATAATTAAATCAATACCATCAACAAGATCTAAAAAAACCAATTCCTATGTTCAATTACAACTTTCCAATCATTCTTCCCAAAATACCAAAAATCGACCCGGGACCCGCTTGGTCGAAACACGAGGTTCGGACCAAAATCAAATCCCCCATTAACCCACGAGCCCAAATATATAATTTGTTTTCAAAGTCGACCCCAAAACGAGGTTTAAATCAAGAAAAATCAAAAAGCCCTAACTCTACCCATTTCTCTAATTTCTACCCTTAATTACATGTTCTAGGCTTAGGAACTCATTAGATGTTGATGAAAAATGAAGGAAACGAGTTAAGGATTGCTAACCACGAGGTTTTGGTGAAAGAAAGCTTCAATGGATGGCTAAGGACCTTGGAGAAGAAGGAGCTCGTGAAAACTTATGAAAAATCCCGTCACCATTCTGTTTTGGAATTAAAATATAACTGGGCAAAATTGCCCTTTGCGTTCGTGATAGGCAGGCCGTGTTCGCGAAGGGTAGGACTTAACAGACCATCGCATTCGCGAAAGTAGGCATACGAATGCGGAGTACGAACGCGAGGGTACGAACGCGAACGCAAAGAGGAAAGAAGGCTAAGTCCCCCAGGGTCAAGTTACCCTATGCGAACACAAGGGCATGGATGCAAATACGATAAATGAAAAACTTAAATCTTGAGAACGCGGAAGAGGCATCGCAAACGCGAAGAACAAATGGGACCTGAAATAGCTAAAGCAATTCTACTATTTTTTCTAAGTTTGAAACCACTCTAAAACACTTCCGAGCCCTGGGGGATCCTAACCAAACACAAGCACTAACTCAACAACATCCTGCGAACTTAACCGTGCGATCAAACCGCCAAAATAACATCATATACATTGAATTAAGCCTCAAAATCCATAATTTTTTCCAAATTTCATAAAACATCAAATTTTCCATTTTAAGTCTGAAACACGTCAAACGATGTCCATTTTCAACCAAACTTTACAGAAAGTGCTTAAACCATATAATAGATTTGTACCGGGTACCGGAACCAAAATACAGGCCCGATACCATCACTTTCTGATCAGATTTCATTTCCAATTTCCTTAAATATTTTCAGAAAACCATTTTACTCAAAAATTCATTTCTCGGGCTTGGGACCTCGAAATTCGATTTCGGACATACGCCCAAGTCCCATATTTTCCTACGGACCCTCTGGGACTGTCAAATCACGGGTCCGGATCCATTTGCCCAAAATATTGACCGAAGTCAAATTTATTCTTTTTAATATCAAAACTTAGCATTTTTCACACAAATTTCACATTTAAGCTTTTCGGTTATGTGCCCGGACTGCACACACAAGTCGAGGCAACTATAGACGAGATTTTCAAGGCCTCAAAAGAACATAATGGGTAAGAAAATAGGTGATAATCCTTTGGTTCGTCACATTCTCCACCTCTAAAACAACCGTTCGTCCTCGAATGGACAAAAGAAGGAAGTACCTGAGTCGGGAAACAGATGAGGGTAATGGCTCCGCATATCGGACTCGGAGTCCCAAGTCGATGCCTCAGGAGGCTGACCTCTCCACTGAACAAGAACATAAGGGAAACTCTTAAATCTCAATTTATGGACCCGCCGGTCCAAAATAGCTACTGGCTCCTCCTCGTAAGATAAGTCATTTTCCAACTGGACAGTGCTAAAATCTAACACGTGGGCTGGATCGCCGCGATACCTCCGAAGCATGGACACATGAAACACTGGATTCACGGCTAATAAACTTGGCGGCAAAGCAAGTCTATAAGCCACTTCTCCTACTCGATCAAGAATCTCAAACGAACCAATGAACCTGGGTCTAAGCTTGCCTTCTTCCCAAATCTCATCACGCCTTTCATAGGCGACACTTGGAGCAATACCCATTCACCAACCATAAAAGCCACATCTCGAACGTTGTAGTCTGCATAGCTCTTTTGCCTGGACTGAGCTGAACGAAGCCTATCCTGAATGATCCTGACCTTATCAAAGGCCTCCAGAACTTAATCTGTACCTAACAACCGAGCCTCTCCCGGCTCAAACCATCCAACCGGAGATCGACACCGCCTACCATATAAAGCCTCATAAGGAGCCATCTGGATGCTCGACTGGTAGTTGTTGTTGTAGGCAAGCTCCGCTAAAGGCAAGAACTAATCCCACGAATCTCCAAAGTCAATAACACAAGCTCGGAGCATATCCTAAAAGATCTGAATAGTCCGCTCGGATTGACCGTCTGTCTGGGGATGAAATGCTATGCTCAACTCAACCCGTGTGCCCAACTATCGCTGAACTGCTCTCCAGAAGTGAGGTAAACTGCATACCCCAATCCAAAATAATAGACACGGGCACATCATGAAGGTGAACGATCTCCCGAATATAGATCTCAGCAAACCTCTCAGAAGAATAGGAGACTGCCACAGGAATGAAATGCACTGACTTGGTCAGCCTATCAACAATGACACATATCGCATCGAACTTCTTTCGAGTGAGCGGAAGTCCGGTAAAAAAAACCATAGTAATCCGCTCCCACTTCCACTCGGGAAGCTCAGCTCTTTGAAATAAATGACCTGGCCTCTGATGCTCGTACTTAACCTGCTGATAATTCAAAAAGTTAGCCACATATGCTACGATATCCTTCTTCATTCTACACCACCAGTAATGCTGCCGCAAATCCTGATACATCTTCGCGGCGCCCGGATGAATAGAGTACCGAGAACTAGGGGCCTCCTCTAAAATCAACTCTTAGTGTCCATCTACATTGGGTACACAAACTCGCCCCTGCAACCTCAAGACTCTATCAGCATCCAATGTAACCTGCCCGGCACCTCCTCGCCACACCGTGTCTCTAATGACACACAAATGTGGATCATCAAACTGCCGATCATGGATAATCTCCAATAATGAAGAACGAGTGACCGTTCAAGCTAACACTCGTCTAGGCTCAGAAACATCCAGCCTCACAAATCGATTGACCAAAGCCTGAACATCCAAATCAAGCGGCCTCTAACTGACTGGAATATAAGCAAGACTAACCATGCTGGTTGACTTCCTACTCAAAGCATAGGCACCACATTGGCCTTCCTCGGGTGATATAAATTGGTGATATCATAATCCTTCAACAGCTCCAACCACCTCCTCTACCTCAAATTCAACTCCTTTCGCTTGAACAGGTACTGAAGACTCTTGTGATCAGTGAACACCTCACGTGCCACGCCATACAAATAATGCCTCCAAATCTTCAATGCTTGAACAACGACTGCCAACTCTAAATCATGCACCAGATAGTTCTCTTGAATCTTCAACTGCCTCGAAGCATAGGCAATAAACTTTCCCTCCTGCATCAACACTGCACCAAGCCCAATACGGGAAGCATCACAATAAACTATATAAGGAACCAACATCGGTGCCGTAGTCAGAGCTATCTTGAGCTTCTGAAAGCTCGTCTTACACTCATCCGACCATCTGAAATGGGCACCTTTCTGGGTCAACCTAGTCATCGGGGCTGCGATAGATGAGAACCCCTCCATAAACCGACGATAGTAGCCTACCAGTCCCTAGAAACTCTGAATCTCTGTAGCTGATGCTGGTCTAGTCTAGTTCTTGACTGCCTCAATCTTCTTTGGGTCCACCTAAATACCCTCTACTGATACGACATGACCCAGAAATGCAACTGAACCCAACCAGAATTAAAACTTGGAGGACTTTGCATATAACTGACTATCCCGCATATAACTGACTTCATGTTCGGAACCAGATCAATGCAAAAATCAATATCCATGTCGAGTGGCATACCCAGCAGGTCTGAAGGAAAAACATCAAGGAATTGACAAAAAACAAGCACAGAATCAATAGGGGGAACCTCAGCACTGGAATCACGAACATAAGCCAAATAGGCCAAACACCCTTCTCGACCATACGCCGAGCCTTCAAGTACGAGATAACACTGCAAGTAGAATGTCCAGGAGTCCCTCTCCACTCTAAATGGGGCAAATCCGGTAAGGCTAATGTCACGGTCTTGGCATGGCAGTCCAAGAGAGCATGATATGGGGATAACCAGTCCATCCCCAATATAACATCAAAGTCGACCATGTCTAAAAGAAACAAATCATCATGGGTCTCAAGACCCCCAATGACCACAACACAAGATCGATGGACTCGATCAACCATGATAGAATCACCCACCGGTGTGGACACATAAATAGGAATACTTAGTAGATCACTAGGCATGACCAGGTACGGTACAAAATAGGATGACACATACGAATATGTAGACCCTAGATCAAATAGCACTAAAGCATCTCTAGCACAAACCAGAATAGTACCTGTAACGAGTACAACTGAGGACTCAGCCTCTGGCCTGGCTGGAAGAGAAAAACATCGAGGCTGGGCCCCACCACCCTGAACTGCCTCTCTAGGATGGCCTGCTGCTGGCTGGCCTCCACCTCTGGTGGCATGAGCTCCACTTCTAGGTCCTCTACCACTAGATCTAGCACTTCTACCCCTGCCTCTAGCTGGCTGGGTAGGCTGTGGAACATCTGGTGCCTGTACCATAACACGATAACTCTACTACGGAGAACTGCTCGAAGCTCGAGGGTAATACCTAGCAATGTGCCTCATGTCTCCAAAAGTAAAACAAGCCCTCGGTAGACAACCCTGGAAACTCTGAAGCAGCGGTGCATTAATAGGTGCTGATGGTGCACTGTAAGGCTGCAGATTGGAATAATGCGGCTAAGAACCACGACCACCTGAAGTACCATAGGAGACTTGGAGAGTTGACTGAAAGGGCCTAGGAGGATGGCCTCTACAATATGAATCACTACTTCTAGACGAGGTACCACTGAATCTGCCGGAATGATGGGGCCTATTGTATCCCCCGTGACCAACCCCCTGCGATAGTACCATCTCAATCTTCTGGGCCACATTGGCCACCTCCTGAAAAGTGTCACGACCCGAATTTCCCATCCCCGGGAGTCATAATGGCGCCTACTCGTAGAAGCTAGGCAAGCCAAATTTAATTACTTTTCGCTAAAAAAAATATAATTTCCCCTTTTTAACAATTTATGGCAACAATATAAAAAAAACAAAATTAAATAATAGCGGAAGTCTTAGTTACGGAAACTGAATAAAAACACGAAATAGTAAATATAGCCTCTACCCAAGACTGGTATCACAATACTCACGAACTGATAAGAAATACTAAATACAAATGTCTGAAAGAACACATAAGTTGTTTGTATCGAATACAAGGAGGCAACCGACTAAAAGGAGAGAATACGGGAAACGTCGGGCCTGCGGACGCCTGCAAGGCTACCTCGAGTTTGGCTGGACTGAAGGCCTACTCCCGTACTAATGCTGCTGCTGCTGCTCGACCCCATGTGCTGGTAAGTGTCTAGCCTAACCCCGGCGAAGTAGTGACGAGGCTAGACTGGATTACCACATAAACCTATACAATTATATATATACAGCGAAATCGAAAATACAAGATAAGTAAACAATACGGGAGGGGGAGCATGCTGTGGGGAGATAAAAATATTAATAGTAAGTCTAGAATAACAATCTAAGGGCAGCTTGGAATTTACAACTGACAAGAAACTCATACCCAAAATAAACACACTTGTATCAATAATTGTGGTGGCGCGCAACCCGATCCTATTATATTTCAACACTGTTGCGGCGTGCAACCCGATCCATATCATTTAACATTGTTGCAGCGCGCAACCCGATCCACAACTATCATTCAATGCACGATATCACCCTTCGTCCTTTAACACACTTCCTCACCCAATCAACAATCACAAACAAGCAAGGGAAATAATAAAACAAGAATGAAAGTCGCGGCAAGGGTACACAAACAAAAAAATAAAAACCTGGCAAGGGTACAATATCGATAACCAACAACGTCTCGACAAGGGAATAAATCACTAACTCTTCTCTGTATCGTTCACTTTCATCTCATATTTCACATTATCACTTGAACCAAATCTCCAAGGAGTTACTTATCTCACATACCTGCACAATTTGTATTTTAAGCCGAGCCAATGCTCCACGAAGTTCCAAGATCACAATTTCTTTCACAAGGTCTTTATAACATATAGAAGTCAACAATTAAGCATGGAAGGCATAACAACAACCAAACTATCTGCAAATAAGGACTCACGGTCATGCTAGACACCAATGTATAGATACTCGTCACCATGCCTATACATCGTACTCGACAATTAGCATGTTACAAATAAGACTCAACTCTTATTCCCTCAAGCTAGGGTTAAACCAAACACTTACCTCGATGCCTTGAATTCCACTCAAACCTCAATTATCGCTTTACCCCGTGATTCAACCTCCAATCCGCTCGAACTAGTCATAAATTACTCAATTACTTTAATAAACGCTAAATAAATCAATTTGAATGCATAAAAATGAATTTCCCAAGTTTTTCCCAAAAAATTCCAAAATCCCCCCGGGCCCACGTGGTCAAAACCCAAGGTTCGAACCAAGACCCGGTGACCCATTCCCCCACGAACTCAAATATGTAATTTTTTTTTAAATCGGACCTCAAATTGAGGTCCAAATCCCCAATTCTTAGAAAACCTAGGTTCTACCCAAAACCCCCAATTTAACCCATGAAAATTATTGGTTTTAAGTGGAAAACATGTTAAATGATGTTAATGATTGAAAGAATTGAGTAAAAATAGACTTACAATGATTTTGAATGAAACTTGTTCTTGAAAAATCGCCCAAGGAGTTGTATTTTAAAAGTGGGGTGAAAAATGACTTAAAATTCAACTAAGTATGACATATGCTGGGCTGCAGATATTGCATTTGCGAACTGGGGTTCACAATACTTCGACCAAAATTATGGGAAATACGAAATGTTGTTCGCATTTGTGAACACTGGCTAGTTTGGGGTCTTCGCATTTCCGACCATATCTTCGCATTTGCGAAAAGGCTAGGGTCGCATTTGCGAGCTTTTGGTCGCATTTGCGAACCCAGTAAAATGTCCCCATTCCTCGCAATTGCGATGCCAGCTCGCATTTGCGAGGCCTACTTTGCCATTGCGAAAAATTGCAGAACTAAGATGCCAGATTTTCTCAAGGTAAAAAAATGCACTCTGACGCCTATCCAAAACTCACCCGAGCCCTCGGGGCTCCAAACTACATATGCACACAACACCAAAAACATCCTACGGACTTATGCACACGATCAAATTGCCAAAATAACATCATATACATCGAATTAAACATCAAAATTCATAACTTCTTCCAAGTTTTCACAAACCATCAAATTTCCATTTTAAGTCCGAAATACGTCAAACGACGTCCGTTTTCAACTAAATTTTGCAGAAAGCGCTTAAATCACATATAAGACATGTACTGAGCGTCGGAACCAAAATACGAGCCCTATACCAATACGTTCTAATCAAATTTCATTTCAAATTTCCGTAAATATTTTCAGAAAATATTTCACACTAAAATTCATTTCTTGAGCTCTAGACCTCGAAATTCGATTTCGGGCATACGCTCGAGTCCCATATTTTTCTACGGACCCTCCGGGACCGTCAAATCACAGGTCCGGGTCCGTTTACCAAAAATGTTGACCGAAGTCAAATTTATTCATATTAATATCAAAATTTAGCATTTTTCATAGAATTTCACATTTAGGTTTTCCGGCTACGCGCCCGGACTATGCACGCAAATCGAGGCAACTAAAAATGAGGTTTCAAGGCCTCGGAAGCACATAATAAATAGGAAAACAGGTGATGACCCCTTTGGGTTGTTACATTCTCCTCCTCTAAAACAACTGTTCTTCCTCGAACGGGTAAAAAAAAAAGTACCGGAGTCAGGGAAAATATAGGGATAATGGCTCCGCATATCGGACTCGGACTCCCAGGTCGATGCCTCAGGAGGCTGACCTCTCCACTGAACACGAACAGAAGGAAAACTCTTGGATCTTAACTGACGAACCTGCTGGTCTAGACTAGCTACCGGCTCCTCCTCTTAAGACAAGTCTTGGTCCAACTGGACAGTGCTGAAATCTAACACGTGGGCTAGATCTCTGTGATACCTCCGAAGCATGGATACATGAAAAACTGGATGCACGGCTAATAAGCTAGGCGGCAATGCAAGTCTATAAGACACCTATCCCACTCGATCGAGAATCTCAAACAGACCAATGAATCTAGGGCTAAACTTGCCCTTCTTCACAAATCTCATCACACCTTTCATAGGAGACACTCGGAGCAATACCCGCTCACCAACCATGAAAGCTACATCTCGAACCTTACGATCTGCATAATTCTTTTTCCTAGACTGAGCCGAACGTAGCCTATCCTGAATAATCTTGACTTTGTCCAAGGCCTCTTAAACTAAATCTGTACCTATCAACCGAGCCTTTCCTGGCTCAACTATCCAACCGGAGACCGACATCGCCTACTATATAAAGCCTCGTAAAGAGCCATCTGGATGCTCGACTGGTAGATGTTGTAGGCAAACTCCGCTAAAGGCAAAAACTAATCTACGAGCCTCCAAAGTCAATAACACAAGCCCGGAGCACATCCTCTAAAATCTGAATAGTCCACTCGGACTGACCGTCCCTCCGGGAATGAAATGCTATGCTCAACTCAACCCGTGTGCCTAACTCTCGCTGAACTGCTCTCCAAAATCACGAAGTAAACTTTGTACCCCAGTCCAAAATGATAGATGCCAGCACACCATTAAGGCGAACAATCTCCCGGATATAAGTCTCAGCTAATCTCTCGGATGAATAGGAGACTGCCACAGGAATGAAGTGCACTGACTTGGTCAGCCTATCCATAATGACCCAAACTACATCGAACTTTTTTCGAGTCAACGGAAGTCCGGTGACAAAGTCCATAGTGATCCTCTCCCACTTCCACTCGTGAAGCTCAATCCTCTTAAACAAACCACCAAGCCTCTGATGCTCTTACTTAACCTGCTGACAGTTCAAACAACGAGCCACATATGCTACAATATCCTTCTTCATTCTACGCCACCAATAATACTACCGCAAATCCTGATACATCTTCGCAGCGCCCGGATGAATAGAGTACCGAGAACTATGGGCCTCCTCTAAAATCAACTTTCAAAGTCCATCCACATTAGGCACACATACTCGGCCGTGCAATCTCAAAACTCCATTATCATCTAAGGTAACCTGCTGGGCACCTCCACGCTACACCGTGTCTCTGAGAATACACAAATGGGGATCATCAAACTCCCGATCACGGATACGCTCCAATAATGAAGAAAGAGTGACCATGCAAGCCAGCACACGACTGGGCTCAGAAACATCCAGTCTCATGAACTGATTGTCTAAGGCCTGAACATCCAGAGAAAGCGGCCTCTAACTAACTGGAATATAAGCAAGACTGCCCATACTGGCTGACTTCCTACTCAAAGCATCGTCCACCACATTGGCCTTCCCTTGATGATATAAAATGGTGACATAATAATCCTTCAACAACTCCAACCACATCCTTTGCCTCAAATTCAAATCCTTTTGCTTGAACAAGTACTGAAGACTCTTGTGGTCAGTGAACACCTCACATGCCACGCCATACAAATAGTGCCTCCAAATCTTCAAGGCGTGAACAATAGCTGCCAACTCTCAATTATGAACTGCATAGTTCTTCTCATAAATCTTCAACTGCCTCGAAGCATAGGCAATAACCTTGCCACCCTGCATCAACACTACACCAAGCCCAATACGGGAAGCATCACAATAGACTATTTAAGGCCCTGATCCTGTTGACAAAACTAACACCGGTGTCGTAGTCAGAGCTGTCTTGAGCTTTTGAAAGCTCGCCTCATACTCGTTCGACCATCTAAACTGGGCATCCTTTTGGGTCAACCTGGTCATCGGGGTTGCAATAGATGAAAACCCCTCCACAAACCGACGGTAGTAGCTTGCCAATCCCAAGAAACTCCGAATCTCTGTAGCTAATACTGGTCTAGGCCAGTTCTTGACTGCCTCAATCTTCTTCGGGTCCACCTGAATGCCCTATGCTGATACAACGTGACCCAGAAAGGCAACTAAACTCAGCCAGAACTTGCACTTGGAGAACTTGGCATATAATTGACTATCCCTCAGAGTCTGAAGAACGACTCTAAGGTGCTGCTCGTGCTCCTCCTGGCTGCGGGAGTATACCAAAATATCATCAATGAAGACTATCACAAAAATGTCCAAATATGGCCTGAACACTTGGTTCAACAACTCCATAAATGCTGCTACGACATTGGTCAACCCAAATGACATGACCAAGAACTCATAATGCCCATACCAAGTACGAAAAGCTATCTTGGGGATATCGGATGCCCTAATCCTCAACTAATGGTAACTAGATCGCAACTCAATCTTGGAAAATACCCTGGCACCCTGAAGCTGGTCAAACAAATCATCAATCCTCGGCAGTGGATACTTATTCTTAATCGTTACTTTGTTCAATTGCTGGTAATCTATGCATATCCTCATTGATGTGTCCTTCTTCTTGACAAATAACACTGGCGCGCCCCAAGGTGAAACACTGGGTCTAATGAAACCTTTCTCTAGCAAATCCTACAACTGGTCCTTAACTCCTTCAACTCCGGTGGGGCCATACAATATGACGGGATTGAAATGGGCTGGGTGCCCGGAGCCAAATCAATTTAGAAATCAATGTCCTTGTCGGGTGGCATACCCGGCAGGTCTGAAGGGAAAACATCTAGAAACTCTCGGACAATAGGCACAGAATCTATATGAGGGACCTCAGCACTGGAATCACGAACATAGGCCAAATAGTCCAGACACCCTTTCTCAACCATACGTCGATCCTTCACGTACGAAATGACACTGCGGGTAGAATAATCTGGAGTGCCTCTCCACTCTAAACGAGGCATGTCCGGCAAAGCTAAGGTCACTGTCTTGGCATGGCAGTCCAAGATAGTGCGATAGGGTGGATAGCCAATCCGTACCCAATATGATATCGAAGTCAACCATATCTAAGAGCAACAAGTCTACACGGGTCTCAAGACCCCAATCACTACAACAGATGAATGATAGACTCGGTCGACCACAATAGAGTCACCCACCAGTGTAGAAACATATACAGGAATACCCAAAGCATCACTAGGCATGACCAAGCATGGTACAAAATAATATGAAACATATGAATACGTAGACCCTGGATCAAATAGTAACACAACATTGCGATCACAGACTAGAACTGTACCTGTAATGACTGCATCTGTAGCCTCAGCCTCGGGCCTAGCCTGAAGAGAATAACAATGGGGCTGGCCTCCACCACCCTGAATCATATCCCTAGGTCGATCTGCTGCTAGCTGACCTCACCCCTGGTGGTCTGAGCTCTACCTCTATGACCTCTACCTCCACCTCTAGTACCTCTACCCTCGCCTCTAGCTGGCTGGGCTGGCTGTGGAGCATCTTGTGCCTGAATCATAGGACGGGGACCCTGCTGCTATGACTGAGTACCCCTCCATCTCGGGCAATCCCTCCAGATGTGACCATACTCATCACACTCATAACATCCCTCCGAACACTGTGGCTGAGGAAACTATGGCTGGCCCTGAAGACCTGAATGACCTCCACGGAAACTCTAAAGTAGCGGTGCATTGATAGGAGCTGGCAGTGCATTGAATGACTGCTGATTAGAATAGTGTGCCTGAAAACCACAACTACCTGATGTACCGAGAGAAACCTGAAGGGCCAACTGAAAGGGTTGTGAGCACGTGATTTTTACCCTAAGCAAATTATTCCAAAAATATCAAATAAAATGATTTTATAATTTTAAAGATTGTGTTGCATCCTTTATTAACTGGTCACATAATAACTCATAATTAAAATACAAAAAATGTATATGCTTTAAGATTCTCAATTTTACATTTTTTAGTATTAACGTATTTTCAAATTAATAGAAGAAAAAATCATAAAAAAATAGTTCATTTTAGCTTTGAGTGTTTTAATTAAAATTACTACAAAATGGTTAGTAAAATAATTTTTAGAGTTTAATTAGAGTAATTTTTAATTTTAATCTCAATTTTATAAAATCAGAAAATACAAATGTTATATACATATATATATATACATATTGTTGGCCCAAAACACCTTCAAAACACCCAGCCCAAACGATACAGCCCAACCCCCACGTCCAGCCCTGTATGCAGAAATCAAATCGACGTCGTTGGTCGAAATTAATCCAGGCCGTTGAATCTTGATCAAACGGTCAGAAGGCATGAGCCAATTTGTATACCAAACGACGACGTTTTGAGTCGTCAGATCTGAACCATTCATTGGTTCAATCTAACGGACAATATTGAACCAGCCATTAACCAAAACAACGTCGTTCCATGTTTATAATATCAGCCATTAGAGACAGGTTGGAACGACGTCGTGTGGGTTCCTTTGATCTAATCCCAGTCATCCAAACACTCTAATCCAACGGTTTTGGAACTATGAGCTAT
>MU688445.1:16942-49362 GCA_026770625.1 Nicotiana glauca | reverse complement strand
GGATTGGATTTTTTTTATAGTGGAAATGCCATAAAGCGCGACCCAAGATCCATGATACGAAAACCAAAATAAGAATAACGAAGAAAAAGACATCGTGATGTAAGTCTGTTATTCCTTGCATTATAGGTGTTGCTGCGTCTTGAGATCCTAATTGCCATGGTTCCGCTGCATCACAAGGAGCAATTGTGAGGAATAGCCATTCTAGAACAATTATTTGGTTTGGTTCATTCTTTGACTGCTCTGCTCTGTCAGCTATAACCAATCTTATTGAACTTCTAATTGACATAATAAATACCAATACTCAGTCATAACTAAAGTCCACAGAAATAAACTAAATCCTTGCTCTATATCGAAAATCATCAATCAAGCTTTCATAGAATCCATGAAGAATACAAGAATTATCAATTTAAGACCTAGGTCATGCTCGAAACCAACGTATAGATACTCGTCACCATGCCTATACATCGTACTCGACACAAAAAAAATAGCAAATAAGACTCAACTCCTAATCCCTCAAGTTAAGGTTAAACCGAACACTTACCTCAAACTTCCACGGCCAAATCAATCCACAATCACCTCTTTCCCCCTCGAATCATGCCCCAACTCAATTGAACCTATGAATAATTAACTCAATACCATCAATAATAGCTAAACAAACCAATTCCTATGTTCAATTACAACTTTCCAATCATTCTTCCCAACATCCCAAAAATTGACCCGGGGCCCGCTTGGTCGAAACACGAGGTTCGGACCAAAATCAAATCCCCCATTCACCCATGAGCCCGAATATATAATTTTTTTTTTCAAATTCCACCCCAAAACGCGCTAAATCAAGAAAAATCAAAAAAACCTAACCCTACCCATATCTTAAATTTCTACCCTTAACTACATGTTCTAGGCTTAGGAATTCATTAGATGTTGATGAAAAATGAAGGAAACGAGTTAAGCATTATTAACCCATGAAGTTTTGGTGAAAGAAAGCCTCAATGGACGCCTAAGGACCTTGAAGAAGGCGAAGCTCATGAAAACTTATGAAAAATCCCGTCACTGTTCTATTTTGGAATTAAAATATAACTGGGCGAAATTGCTCTATGTGAAGGGTAGGACTTAACAGACCACCGCGTTTGCGGAAGGAGGCACGCAAATGTGGAGAGTAAAATGGTGAGGGCCCAAGAATTGGTCTATGCTGAGGCATGGGACTTCACGCGAACGCGGTGAAGAAGTTCTGTGAAGCTACGCGATCGCGAGGGTACGAATGCAAACGCGAAGAGGAAAGAAGGCTAAGTCCCCCAGGGTCAAATTACCCTATGAGAACGTCAGGGCATGGATGTGAACACGATAAAGGAAAAACTTAATGCGTCGCAGATGCGGAAGAGGCGTCTTGAACGCGAAGAACAAATGGGACCTGCAACAGCTGAAGCAATTATGCTATTTTTTCTAAGTTCGAAACCACTCTGAAACACTTCCGAGCCCTCGTGGCTCCAAACCAAACACATGCACTAACTCAGCAACATCCTACGAACTTAACCGAGCGATCAAACCTCCAAAATAACATCATATACATCAAATTAAGCCTCAAAACCCATAATTTCTTCCAAATTTCATAAAACATCAAATTTTCCATTTAAGTCTGAAACACGTCAAACAGTATCCGTTTTTAACCAAACTTTTACAGAAAGTGCTTAAACCATATATAAGACATGTACCTAGCGCCGGAACCAAAATACAGGCCTGATACCATCACTTTCTGATCAGATTTCATTTCCAATTTCCTTAAATATTTTCAAAACATAATTTTACACAAAAATTTATTTCTCGGGCTTGGGACTTCGGTATTCGATTCCAGGCATAGCCCAAGACCCATATCTTCCTACGGACCCTCCGGACCATCAAATCATGGGTCCGAGTCCATTTACCCAAAATGTTAATCAAAGTTAAATTTATTTATTTTAATATCAAAACTTAGCATTTTTCACACAAATTTCACATTTAAGCTTTCCGGCTACGTGCCCAGATTGCGCACACAAATCGAGGTGACTATAAATGAGGTTTTCAAGGCCTCAGAATCACGGTAGGTGATGACCCTTTGGGTCGTCACAATAACTCTTTGATCAACTAGAGAACGTGCCGGGCTAGAATAGCCATCGGCTCCTCCTCTTAAGTCAAATCCTTGTCCCACTGGACACAGGTAAATTCTAGCATGGACATATGGAATACCGGATGAACTGCTGACAAACTAGGTCGCAATGCGAGCTTGTAAGCCACCTCACCCACTCTTAGATGAATCTCAAAAGTTTCGTTTTACCTAGGGCTCAAATTTATCTTCTTACCAAACCTCATTACACCCTTCATAGGTGATACACAGAGCAACACTCTCTCTCCAACCATGAATGCTACATCACAAACTCTATGGTCGGCATAACTTTTTTTTCTTGGACTGAGCTGTGCGAAGTCTATCCTGAATAATCTTAACCTTATCCAATGTATCCTGTACCAAATTTGTACCCAATAATCGAGCCTCCCCCAACTTGACAATCCAATTGGCGATCGGCACCGCCTACTGTATAATGCCTCATATAGAGCCTTCTGATTACTTGACTGGTAACTATTGTAGTTGGAAAACTTTGCAAGTGGAAATAACTGATCCCAAGAGCCTCTGAAGTCTATAACACAAATGCGGAGCATATCCTCCAATATATAAATAGTGCACTCGAACTGTCCGTCCATTTGCTGATGAAATGTCGTGCTTAACTCATCTTGTGTGTCCAACTCATGTTGTACTGCCCTCCAGAAGTGTGAGGCAAACTACCTACCTCGATCAGAAATGATAGACACGGGCACACTATGAAGACGAACGATCTCGCAGATATAAATCTCTACCAACCGCTCTGAAAAATAGGTAACTACCACATGAATGAAATGTGCTGACTTGGTCAGCCTATCTATAATGAGACAAACTGTATCGAACTTCCTCTGAGTCCGTGGGAGTCTAACAACGAAATCCATAGAGATACGTCCCCACTTCCACTCAAGAATATCTATCTTCAGAAGCAAACCACCAGGTCTTTGATGCTCATACTTTATTTGCTGACAATTTAGACACCAAGCTACATATGCAACCATATCCTTCTTCATACTCCTCCACCAATAATGTTACCGTAAGTCCTGGTACATCTTGTTGTCACTTGGATAAAATGAATACTGAAAACTATGGGCTTCTTCTAGAATCAACTCACGAAGTCCATCCACATTAGGCACACAAACACGACCGTACATCCTCAAAACCCCATTTCTCCAATTGTAACCTGTTTGGCATCTCCATGCCGCACTGTGTATCTAAGGACAAGTAAATGAGGGTCATCATACTGCCGCTCCATGATGTGCTCAAACAATGAAGATGGAGCAACAGTACAATCTAGATACGACTGGGCTCATAAACATCCAACCTCACAAAATGATTGGCCAAGGCCTGAACATCTAATGCAAGCAGTCGCTCACCGACTGGGATGCACGCAAGGCTTCCCATACTCACTGACTTTCTACTCAAGGCATCGGCCACCACTGTAAGGCCCCGTAAATTTTTACTTTGAAACCCAAAATCTCATAGTGCCAACTTAGTAATATGTGTTAGAAATCTGTAAACTTCTTTTGTGTATTAATATATGCATTATAATGTTATGAAATAGTGTTTTTCAGAAAAGCGCATTCCTGCGATCCATTATGGGGTCACACAATAGCTATGCGGACCGCATAGTCTCCGCAGAGTGATGCAGTATGTTGGTTAGTTCTGAGGTTAATTACGCGATATAATATGCGGGCCGCATAGTCTTCGTATAGCCTCTTTGGATTTTTGTATAGGGCAGTTCTACGGTGCATTACGCGACCACAGAACAGGTATGCAGACTGCATATTGGTCTTATACCCGGGCAGTGTATCCAAGTCTTTAAGGTCATTTTTGCGGTCCATTTTGTGGGCCGCATATAAGTTATGCGGTCTCATATACGACCGCAGATTGAGTCGGGGCTCCTATTTTCTAACTTTTAAAACCCGAACTCATTCCGTTAAAATCAGCCCATTAGACCCTCTTGAGCTAATTTATACCACATTTAGAGTGAGAGCAAGAGTTCTAGAGGGAGAAAGTGATCCCCACCAAGCCTCTACTCAAAATACCTGCTCAAATCCTTGAAGATTATCAAGTAAAGTTACTAGGCCTTCATCCTAAGAGGTAAGAAATTATGCTCTAACCTTTGATTTCGAAATTTCTACTAAATTAAGTAATTAACAAATGGGTTCATGGGTATAAGAGTTGATTATCTTGCATGCATATATGATAAAAAGGTATGGGGGAGATTGTGAGCTAAGAATGTAACAAATGGGGTTAAGATGATAGACTTTTCACAAAAGACCTTAAAATTCATAATGCACACTTAGTGCTTGAGAGTATGCTCAAGTGCGCTAGAATCTTGATTATCTCTCTAATTGTTTGATCAACTTGTAATTCTCATAAATAGATCGAAGTGGCTAAGAGTTCCAGAATTATTGTACGAATTTAAGGAAAGCTCGAGTGAGGTATGTATGGCTAAAACCCCCTCTTCTTAGAAATTGAGCTCCGTTGGTGTCTATGCAAATGTTGTAACACTAAAATTTGATTGATGTATTGATTGTTATTTCACGTGAATTGGTTTTGCATATATATATATATATATATATATATACACACACACACACACACACACACACACGTGAAAGGTGTGGCTCAGTGTGTGCAATGTACTATTCTTGATAATTTAAAGATATGCGGAGAATATGAACCATGTGTGGATAAGACTAGACTTCAAGTCAAGATTAAAACTGAGATTGTAATGCCAACTATGTAAAATCTTATCTATGCTTACAACTTGAATTGCTTTTGTATGTTCCTATGATCCTAAATTGCAAGGTTAACATTGAAAGTGGAAATGATGTGAAATGTGGCCTAATGCCAAGTATGATATGATAATTGTGGCTCCAAGTGCCTACGAATTGATATATGTGGAATAAAGATTGAGATTAGATTATTAATGAAAAATAAACAACATCTTGGTAAGACGGCCTAGCCGATCGGGCCGTGATCGGATGCCATGTCACACACATGGTGGTATTGTGCTGATATTGAATTCGGAAAGTGAGAATGAGATTGTGATTGAGATACATGTCTCAAATGAGGCAGCATAGCCGATCGGGTCGTGATCGGAATCCACCCAAGAAAGCAGTAGTATTATGAATGATGATGACAGTATTAAATGCCCCAACCTAAAGCTATGGTAATTATGTGAAAGTTATATGATTCTTTTATTTGATGATGTGGTGATCGTTTAAAGCTTTTGATGACCCTTGTGATTTTCTTGTTCTTGTATGATAGTTCTTTCTAATGAGATGGTGTTTAGTTATACATACTAATAGTATTTTATGGTACTAACGTCCCTTTTGTCGGGAGCGCTACATCTTTCAATGGATGTAGGTGGCTCCATAGCAGACAGTGCCGATCGTAGATAGCAGAGCATCCTCCATTCAGCAGTCTTGGTGAGCCCCTTTTACATCAGGTATTTATTGCATTCTCGTGAATCCTGACACGTTCGCAAAGAGCGGTGCATGTTATGCTTACGCGATCATGCGAGGATACACGTGTTCGTGAAGGTTTAGCCCTTTGACCTCCGTGTTCGCGATACCAGACTCTCGTTCACGTAGTGTAACCTTAAGTTGTCATGCCCCAAACTTCAAGAGGCATGGCTGGCACCCGGTGCTGTACTCGACTCGAGCGTACCACTCTGTAACTAAGAAATCTAGAGGGGTAAACCTCAACTTAGGCCGATGAGACCATATTCTGAATCATCTGGAAAAAATATCTCTATTATCTATAGGGTAAACATACCCAAAAATTAATATGTATAACTGTGCAGGCCGATGAAGCCTTCATGAACATATACTGATATAAAAATATACAGGACTCGTCTACAAGCCTCTAGAGATAAGTGAACTGTAACATGGTCAGGACAGGGCCTCGACCAAACCATCAAATCTGTATATAAAATGGACTCCAAGATCTAGGACTAGTAACTCCGAGGAAGTAGAGCTTACCAACCAAGCTGATGAGGGTCTGTCCGACTGTCAATGTGGACCTGCATGCATGAAATGCAACATCCCCGGCAAAAGGGTCGTCGGTACGAAATGATGTACCGAGTATGTAAGGCGACAGAATAACTAAAAGCTGAAACTGAACTGATAATATAATAACTAAAAGTAACTGGGAGTCAAAGAATAATCTGAAGATATGCTTACCTGCTGATACTGACTGGACTCTCTCAATATAGTAAGTAAAATAGTTGTCCAGCCTTATAAGACTCGGTATCTGTATCTGCTCTGCCGTAGTAGGCTTTCTCATATGCGCTCGACCATACTAGGCTCTGTATATCGGCCATTTTAGGGCCGCCCATAGGCACTCGCCCACAGTAGGCTCGGTGTATAACTCACCATAATTAGAGGTTGCCCAATACGGGCCTGTCCATCGATTATAGCTTGATGGTAGTGAAAATATATATATATATATATATATATATACATACATACATACATACATACATACATACATACATACATACATACATACATACATACATACATACATACACACACTCTATGAAAGAAGACAAACTAAATTGAATATGAAGTCCCAATAAGGGAGGATGCCAAAATGAAAGAAAGGTTTAGCCTTAACATACCTTAACTCCGTTGAGTCCTTAATGACTTACAAGAAATTCTTCAAACAACACAATTTAATCTACCATAGCATAAGGAGATTCAAAATCAGTGCTGAGTAAAGGCTAAGTCCGCAACTTAAACTAGTTGCTTGTTTACGTAAATTTTGGCAACATCTCCCATATAACAAGGCCATCCTCCAATAACATATACCAACAATAAAAACATGTATTCATCATATTCTAACCTTATCTCCATTAGAATATACCACAAAATAGCCCACACACCCTAAGAACTTCATACATAAAACGGCAACCAAAGTAGTGTCCAACAACCTAAAAATGTAATGACGAACCACCAGCCAACCACCCTGCGATTATGTGGTGTTTCTCCATACTCTTTCTCCACCCGACCTCCATAAAAATAGTAGCAAAATAGACAAACCAACAACAACACGAAACAATGCCAAACAATCCCACAAGTTCAACAACTCAAAATTAATTTTTCGGTTTACTAAAATATGTTTCGACTTGTCTTTTCTTTAAAATTGAGCAACACAACCAACATTACATAATTAAGCCTCTTATCCTATAAACTAGAAATCAATTCAACTTAAAAATAAGTTCACAACCAGCCAACACTGATGCAACAACAAACAATATACCACTCATTCGAAACTCGCTAGGTCTAGTCTTTATGATCGAGTTACAACTCGTACAAGCATAGATAATGGAAGGAGAAACATAAAATTACCTTGGACTAAGTAGAATCGCGAAACCTAGTCCTTCTCCATAAAAAATAGTCCCCCAATACAGCTACATGAAGGAGAAAGAGAAACTAGCAACCTGTCTGGGTTTTTCGGCATTAGAATCACATCGTAACATCCGAAATAACCTAGGGTTTGTGTGGGATTTTGGGGGGGAGTTGCAGGGGTTCACTATGGTTATAATGGTCTGAAATACGAGTGAAACAAATGAGTTAATTATCCCTTAAAAGTCCCTTCCTGGCCGACTTAACTGAGACCTCTCCTTTGGGCAAGTAGGTGATGCACCTACTTGTCACCTACCAACCTGTGCAGTCTCGAAAAAATACGAATATCTCTCTACACAACATACCAAAAAACCACCTGCAACAAAAATACCAGAATTTCTAAGTTCAATTCACCCCGTAGCCTATCCGAAACTCACTCGATCCCTCGGGGCTAAAAAACAAACATGCACACAAGTCCTAAAAAATTATACGAAGTTGCTCGCGCGATCAAATCGCCAAAATAACACTTAGAATTACGAATTAAACACCAAATCAAATGAAATTTTCAAGAAAACTTTAAAACTTCTATTTTCAGAACAAGACATTCGAAACACGTTAAACCAACTCTGTTTCTCACCCAATACCACAAACAAGTCATAAATATAATAATGGATCTGTACCGGGATCTAGAATCAAAATACGGCCCGGTATCAACAAGGCCAAGCATCAGTCATTTCTTAGAAATCATTAAACTTTCAAAATTTTAATTTTCAACAAAAATTCATATCTTGAGCTAGGGACCTCGAAATTCCCGGCATACGCCCAGGTTCCAAATTATGATACAGACCCACCGGGATCGTAAAAATATGGATCCGGATTCATTTATTTAAAATATTGACCGATGTCAACTCAAATAAATTTTTTAGGCAAAAATTCTTATTCTTATCAGTTTTTAACATATAAGCTTTTCGAAAAAATATCCGGACCGTGCACGCATATCAACAAAGGCAAAAATGAGATATTTAGGATTCAGAATATAGAGTTTGGTTCTAAATCTTAAAATGGCCTATCAGGTCATTACAAACACTCTCAAAACGACCGACCGGGTCGTTACATTCCAAATAAGTAATTTTTAACTTAAAATAACTAATAAATATTTCGCTTATGATTTTAAATTTTTTATGAACTCATTTGAATATTATATGAAATTTATGATTTGTTTTACTTTTAACTCGTAAAAAGATAGATATTAGTTTATCAGGTATTTTTAGTATATATTTATATTAATGATGAATAGAAAATAAATCTAATAAAATCCGAAATTGTGTTTAATAACTTAGATTGATAAAAATAAAAATAATAATAAAGGAAGAAGCAAAAAAAGAAAAAAAAACGATAAGTTGCAAAATATTATGAAAGCACAATAGTTAAGGTTAAAATATGAGACTAAGAAAATTGAAGAGAAATATCGTAAAAGAAAAGTACTCAGTATATTTGAAAAATAAAATAAAAGAGAATTTAAAAAGTTACCTTAGCTTGTAATTACACAATGTAATTACAGCAAATCTCGCTTACCTTTGAGAATTGACGAGCATAATTATACCTCAATTACATTCAATTTTGTGGTGACCAAATAATTACTTGGTTAAACAAATATATCAAACTGCGTAGTTACACTCCATTACACACATTTAATTCGTAGGTGGCTTTCCAAACATGCTCTGAGTGTTTGCTAAACACCGACATACATATTCTGTAGTTTTAACAATTAGTTTAAATTAATTAAATGCTTAACGATGTAATTAATGTGACCTCGAAGTGTATTCTGGCCCATACAAGGACGGTGAGGTCAGTTGACATAGTGAATATGTCTGCAGTATAAGTTTTGAAGTAGCAGAATTGCCTGAGGAATGAGAAATCAAAGTTTGAAAATCCGATGAACTCACGATCCTGTCGCTGCACCTCCTAGAGTCGCAAGTAAGGATGCGAGTTTTAGAGAAATGATTTTAAACAAATTACTGGGAATAGTATTATTAAAGGAAATATTTATGGCCCTAGAAAACGCACTTTATTAACGCAGAATTGGATAAAAAGGTGTGACACTCGTGCAACAGGAAAAAGGCCTGTATTGAATTTTCAACAAGACTACTATTCTTTCAAACTTAAATGATTTTTCAATTAATTCAATGTGTAGGACCCATCTGAAAATGCCTAAATTGAATTTTCAACTAGACTACTATTCTTTCAAGCTTAAATGATTGTTCAATGAATTGAAAAGTTTAGGCCCCATTTGGTCCTGCTCCTTTAGGTCCAAAATAAGTAATGTTTTGGCTTTTTTTCTTACGATCCAAAATAAGTGATTTTTACAGATTTCAAGAATGAATTAATTATTTTTTCTTACATTGTCCTTGGAGTAAATAGGGTTGGAATATGCGTTAGGAGTGTTTATGTGAGATAGTAAATGTTAATATGGTCAATTCTATTGTTAATTAATGCTAAAAGCTAAATTTCTTGGTTTGTGTGAAAACATCCAAAAAAAATTACTTATTTTGAACCGGAGAGAGTAATTCACTAGCAAATACGTACTCCCTCCGGTCCAAAATAAGTGATTTTTTGGATGTTTTCACACAGATTAAGAAATCCACCTTTTAGTACTAATTAGCAATGTAATTGACCATCTTAACTTTTACTATCTCACATAAACACTCCTAACACATATTCCAACATTATTTACTCCAAGGACAATGTAGGAAAAAAATAATTAATTCATTCTTGAAATCTGAAAAAATCACTCATTTTGAACCACAAGAAAAAGACCAAAAAATCACTTATTTTGGTGTAAAATTAAAGTTTGGCCATAAACTTTTGGAATTAAAATTTGAATTTTTTTAGTTAGATAAGACCTATTTTGCCATGAAATATTTTTTATTATACGTAAAATACTAAATTATTATTTGTAAATATTAGTTTGATCATGAATATTTGTAAACATTCTGAACTTCAAGTAAAATGTTGAAACAGTGGTATGAAGGTGTATTTCAAATGAAATACTAGTTTTCAGTAATAAATTATCAACTTCCACATCTTTTTCTTCAAATGAAGTTCTCCATGTCCAGAAAAGAAAAAGTTTCCATGTCGAACTTCAGCTTCAGCTTCTACAATCCTTTTTTTTTTTTTTGGTAAATAGCAATTTTATTAACCAAAAAATGTATCATTTACATACTCCAGGCAAAATCCGACCTCTTGCACTCCTAATTACAACTGACAGTCCCTAGTTTAGCTATACTAACAATAAGAAATCAAAATAATCTTCAGCTATCTCACTAAGGATATGAACTCAGCAGACTCAAAGGCTTACGCCATTTCCTAAGGTTTTGTCCTATAATGTGAATATGTACTGCTATTTCTGTACTGACTCTATCTTCATCATAGGTGCTCTTCTGGAACCTTAAAAAATTCCTCTCCCTCCATATGACATACCCATTGCAATTCATGTTGAGCATCGCCTCTGTTTCTGATATGCCCAAGCCAGGTCAGTAATCTCAGCCACAATGCACCTGTAACATGGCATTCAAAGAAGAGATGTGCATCAGTTTCAATGACACCATGTTCTACAATCCTTTTTCAACCACAATTTCTTTTTTAAATAAATTTCAACTCAATATTATTCAAGCTCTTATATTAGTAGTTGTTTTAAGTTGAAATACTTATAACGCCCACCCGATAGGTTATTTTGAGTTCTTTTTGTTTCGTGATTTGAGATCTTGAATAGCTTCATTTGATTTATTATGACTTGTGTGCATAGTTCATTTTGATCGAAAAAGTTTAGATGTGCTTTGGTAGAAAAATTCACATCTAGAGCTCTTCTATTGTTGGAGTTGACCACGGTCAATATTCTTGGTAAAAGACCTCGGATTTGTGTTTTGAAGATTCCAGTAGCTACATATGATTATTTTTTACTTGTATGTATGTTTGGTTTGGGTCCTGGGTGACCCGAGGTTGTTTCAGCGCTATTGCCGAAAGTTGAAACTTTGAGTTAACAACATGTGAATTCTTGAATTTTAATGCTTGATTAATTATTGATTTTCTTTTATGTTAGTTCGATGTTCTGAGCTTACAAGTGAGTTTGTATGAGATTTATATACTTGTTTGAATGTTTGGATGGGGTCCCGAGAGGTCGGGCAAATTTACGTGGTTTCGAGCTGATTTTGCTAAGTTTCCATTACTAGTCTGCAGTCGTCGCATTTGTGATGTCCATCTCGCAAATGCTAGATCACATTTGCAATACCTAGGGAGGAAGGGACAACTTCGCAATTGCGAAGCTGAGGTCGCTATTGCAATAGTTGCAATTGCGAAGAACCTATTGCAATTGCGACTTTTGAGGCTAGGGGACCTTTTCGCATTTGCGATCACTTGATCACACTTGCTAGTTGCGGTATTGCGAAAAAGAGTTTGTAATTGCGATATCTGTCGTTCGTAAAAAAGGAAGGTTTCCAGAATTAGTTCATTTTAGTCCATTTTTGAGACCTAGACTTTGTTAGGAGGCGATTTTGGAGAGGATTTTCTTCCCAACTTTAAGGGTTAGTAACTTTAACTTATTTTTGATTAACTTTCATTATTCCCCATATATTTTCATTCCTAAATCTAGGATTTCACATAGTAGAAATCAGATTGTTTTGGATAGTGACTTAATATTTGAATTTTAGATATTTAGACATCGATTTAAGGTCGTATCTCGAGACGAATCACATATTTAGACTCGGGGATGAATGGGTAATCAATATTTAGTTTTGATTTACGATTTCAACCAAGTGGGCCCCAGTTGGCTTTCTGTTAGCTATCCCAAATATATTAAAGAACAAACCATTTTTATACTTGGGTAGTTTATAAAGCTTGTTTTGACTTATTTGAGTACTAATTGACTGGATTAGAGTTGTTTGGCAGCTTGTACTAAAGGAAGAGCGGTTTTGAATTGTGGAATAATTTCGTAAAGAGGTAAGTATTATGGTTATCCTTGAATTAAGGAAATTAGGTTGTAAATGCTTTACTTGTTTGCTTAAAGTATTGGTTGTGGCGCATATATAAGGTAACGAGTGTATATGTATTGTCATGGGTTAACGCATATAGGTAGACCTAGTTTATTTCATGCTCTTACTTGTTCTAGATCTTTACTTGTTCCTTGCCTTGTTTCATGCCTTATTCTCTTATTCTATGTTGGATTGTGTGACTACTTAATTGTTCACGTGTTAGTAACCTTGTTTGAGATATACGTATGAGATTAACTCTTGGGTGTTGGATTGCATACTACGCCTTGTTCATGATTATTCGTCCTCTTTTATGTTATAATAAATTTTGCCACTATAGATTGCTTGTTGGATGTTTTCATACACGTTGGTTTGTTGGATCAGGTTGCCACCACAATATTTATATGATAAGGACCGGGTTGCTCGTTGCATCAATATGGCCATGGAATCAGGTTGTCGCTGCAATAGTTTTTGTGTTGGATCGGGTTGTGAATCACAACATATATGTTATATACTATGGTGTTAGTTTGTGATATTATTTGCCTTTGTGGGTATAGTTATGTTGTTCTCAGTTTTCGTATCATCCACGTTGATTTAAGTTGTGAGATAAGTTTTTGGTTGTTAAATTCGAGAAACGTGGTTATTATTTCTTTTATTGAATCATTTTTATTATTTGTCACCTTTATTCCTGTTATTACTATTGCTACCTCTATTGCTTATTAACTGTACAAGTTTATATGGTCACTATCTCGTCGAGGTTAGTTTCTATCACGACGTAAAACCAACCGTCGTGATGATGCTTATCGTGGAACTACGCAAGCCAACTATTCAACCATTTTGACATAACAAAAGCTTTGAAAAATATATAGAAGCAGTTAATATTTAAAGAAAACCTTTTAAAATATAAATATGTTCGCAACTCAATACAAATCTCTACAAAAATCGGGGTGTCGGCGAGTACATGAGCATTAACAACGGAAGATAGTCTAATACAATGTCTAGAGAGTAGAACTAAAATATAAGTAACGACAATGAAGGAGAGTCAAGGTTTGTGAACGCCATGCAGCTACCTCGATAGTCTCCAATGATCTCGACAGAACAACTCAGCAGCCGCCGTGTCCAGAAGAACCTGGATCTGCACAGGAGGTGCAGGTTGTAGCGTGAGTACAACTAACTTAATAAGTAACAAATCCAAACTTTAGACTGAAAGTAGTGACGAATTTAACTAGTACAGTTCAATATAGAAATAACATTGCAGAAACGTAGGGATGCTTTCTTATTCAACACTTAAATTCAATACAATAAGATAGATCAAATCTGAATGATATGAAGAATATGACTCTTCTGCTTCTACATGCCAATGTACATGTTGTATGTGATGTACCATGCTGGCAGCATCATGTGCTCATACTCTCAAATGCACAATCACTCAGTACCATATATGGCCAATCCGGCCCATGGAAGATCCATCATGGAATGTATACATCAACTGACCGTTAGTCACTCAGTACCGAATAGGGCCGATCCAGCTCGTGGGGAAGATCCATCCTAGGTATACAAATGCTTCGGACAAGATCCATGTACATGGAAGATTCATGGCTCAATATAATCAATTGTGCTCACCGAGTGTATGTGCAGACTCCGGTGGGGTTCCTTCGGCACAAGCGCTATCAAAATCTGTAAAACCGCTATAATGTGCAGCCTGATCCCATAAATGTCACTCAATAAATAACAACAAAGATATGATATGGAATGAATGAATATGACTGAGTGCAAAATATCAACGACATCAACAAGTCAACAACAAGAAACGACCACTATGGGTCCCAACAGTAGCAACATATAGCCTAAACATGATCTCTAGCAATATTGACAACTCAATTACTTTATCACTTGATAGAAACACGGATATCAACAAGATAGATCCATTATATAGTGCCAAGGGATCGACCAGACCACAATTCTCATAGTGCACGCTCACACGCCCGTCACTTGGCATGTACGTCACCTCAACACCAATCACATAACACATAATTAGGGGTTACGAACCCTTAGAGTCAAGTTTAGAAGTGTTACATACCTCAATCGGAGCAAAACTCTACTCCAACACGCCTTTTCCTTGCAAATCGTCCTCTAAATGTCCCGAATCAAGCAACAAGCAGTACAATATAATCAATACGGGCTAAAGGAATAAATTCGACAAGAATTTATGAAGTTATAACTCAAAATTCAAATCGGCTCAAAGCCGGCCCCGGGGCCCACATCTCGAAATCCGACAAAAATCACAAAATCTAAAAGCCCATTCAACCACAAGTCTAACCATAACAAATTTACTCAAATCCAATATCAAAATCCCATTCAAAACTTAAAATATCTAGCCTAAGAACTCTTCTTCATTTACCCCAATTTTCCACCCGAAGTAAAAAATTTAATGATAGAATCAATGGCATAATCATGGAAATTAACCAAAACTAGATAGGAATCACTTATCCCAAAAACCCACATGAAAATCCCTCCAAAAATCGCCTTCTACCGAGCTTCCGAATCAATTTTTGTGTTATTAACTCAAAACCCTCATTTTTGAAACTTATATTCTACCCATATAAGTCTTCATGACGAACGCGGAACAATCCTCGCGATCGCGAAGCACAATTATACTGCCCCACAAATTAACTGTGCAACAACATGTAACACCAACCGCATTCACATACATGTGACTCCTTATAGCTACGCGATCATGTCCTTCTCCATGCGACCGAATAGAACAAATACCTGGCCCTAGATCCTACCTCCAATACTCTATGCGAACGCAACCTCAGCCACGCATTTGCGAACCACAACATTCCACAACTACGTGTTCGTATCCCCCTGCACACGAATGTGTAGAACAAAATGCTTCATTGTGCACCTAGCCTATGCGATCGCGGACCTTCCCCTGCAATCACATAAGAGGAAACCAGAACAGCAACACCAGAATTCTTTAGCCAACATGCCAGGTAAAATAATGATCCGTCAACCATCCGAAACTCACCCGAGGCTCCTGGGACCTCAACCAAATATACCATCAAGTCCTAAAACATTATACGAACTTAGTCAAACCCTTAAATCACCTCAAACAACATCAAAACCATGAATCACTCATGGATTTAATCCTAATGAACATTGAATTTCAAAATTTCTATAACCAACGCTGAAACCAATCAAATCACGTTTGATTGACCCCAAATATTGTACACAAGTAACAAATGACACCACAGACCTACTCAAACTTCCAAAATTGGAATCCGACCCGATATCATGCCTAATTCCACTATAGACCTCCAAATCACAATCTGAACATACTCCTAAGTCCAAAATCACCCAACCAAGCTAGTAGAACCATCAAAACTCCATTTCAGAGTCGTTTACACATATGTCAACATCCAGTCAATCTTTCCAACAGAAGCTTTCAATTATGAGGCTAAGTGTCTCAATTTATTCTGAAATCCTTTCGGACTCGAACCGACTAACCTGGTAACTCATATAACAACTATAAAGAAAAAAGGAGTAGTAAATGAGGGAATAGGGGCCAGGTCATTATATCCTCTCCCTCTTAAACAAACTCCTCATCCTCGAGTGGGCCTAGAAACATACCTGAAGTCTCAAATAGGTGAGGATATCTTCTCCACATCTCCCGCTCGGTCTCCCAAGTAGCCTCCTCCACTGGCTGACGTTTCCATTGCACATTCATCGAAGCTATATCCTTTGATCTCAACAGTCGAACCTGCCGATCCAAAATGACCACCTGCTCTACATCATAAGTTATATCACCATCCAACTGAACCGTGCTGAAATCCTTCCTAAACATGAGACGGATCGTCGACATACTTTTGCAACATAGAAACATGAAATACTAGATGCACACTCGACAAGCTAGATGGAATGGCAAAATTGTAAGCCACCTCCCCAATCCTCTGAAGTACCTTAAACAGCCCAATAAATCAAAGGCTTAACTTTCCCTTCTCCCCAAACCTCATAACATCCTTCATGGGTGAAACTTTTAGCAGAACCTTCTCCCCAACCATGTAAGCAACACCACGTACCTTCCTGCTATCATAACTCTTCTGTCTAGTCTGTGCCGTGCGAAGTTGCTCTTGAATCAATTTAACCTCGTCCAAAACATCCTGCACCAAGTCAGTACCCAATAGCCAATCACCCGACTCAAACCAACCCATCGAAGATCTACACTGCCTCCCATACAGAGCCTCAAACGGAGCCATCTGAATGCCTGACTGGTAACTGTTGTTGTAGGCAAACTTTGTGAGCAGCAGAAACTTATCCCATGAGCCCCCAAAATCAATGACAGAAGTCTGTAGCATATCCTCCAATATCTAAATAGTGCGCTCGGACTATCCGTCCATCTGAGAGTGAAATGCTATACTAAACTCAACTTAGGTTCCCAACTCTCACTACACGGATCTCCAAATTTGTGATGTAAACTACGTTCCCCGAGTGAATGGTTGGATAATCTTTAATCCGATAGCAAGCTTCATATCCCGTTAGGAACTTTGCTACCAAGTAAAAGATTATCTAACCACCCCCGGTGGATTGTAGTGAAGGGGCACTCGTGAATGGTAGGGCAGCCTTTGGTCTGATAGCAAACTCTTTTTCCCGTTAGGAACTTTGCTATAGAGCAAAAGACTACCTAACCATCCGTAGTGGTTCATTTCTTCCATGACTTGTCGTTTAAAGGTCTTATTTCTGTTGATGGTGCTTCCTTCGTAGTATGCTTTTTGCTACTGCCTCATTAAAAACCTTGCTAGAAAACCCCAATTGGACAAAAAATGGACGAAGGGAAAAAGAGTGCAGGACATACTTTTAGTATAGGCGGTGCCCATCAGCAATAGTATATTTTCAGGCGTGCCACATTTTAGTTGCTCAGTAATTTTACTCCATCTTTATTTTCCAGTTCATATTATCCTTTTGCAGTGATATCTGAAACTCGGTAGGGGCCTTCCCATGTCGGACCTGGTTTCCCTACATTGAGCATTCGAGTATTTTAAGTCACTTTCCTTAAAACCAAGTCTCTCCCACTTTGAAACACTTTGAAATAATAGAGATTAGCTCTTCGATTATAATATTTTTCCATTCTTTGTTTCTGGCCCTCCATCCTTATATGTACCAAGTCCCTACGTTCATCAAGTATCTCCAATCCAACCAGCAACGCTTCGTTGTTTGTTTCTTCATCCGCTCGGAAGTATCTCATGGTAGGTTCTCCCACTTCCACTAGGATCAAGACTTCTGCTCTGTATACGAGAGAGATAAAGGCATCTCTCCCATGATTGACTTGGTCATTGTTCCGTACACCCCTAGCACTCCCGGTAACTCTTTGGGCCATTTGCCTTTGGCTGCTTCCAATCTTGTTTCGAGATTTTGAATGATCACCTTATTTGTCGATTCTGCTTGGCTATTTGCGCTCGGGTAGTATAGCGAAGATATGATTCTTTTGATTTTCAATTCTTTAAGGAATTTGCTGACCTTTGCACTTATAAATTATGGCCTGTTGTCGTAGTCTATTTCCTTTGGAATTTCGAACCTGTAAACTGTATTCTGCCACAAGAAATCGACCACTTCGCACTCGCTAATTTTCTAGTAAGGACATGCTCCAACCCACTAAGAGAATTAATCAGTTAAAATCAAAAGAAATCTTTCCTTATCGATAGCCCCCAGCAGCGGACCAACTATCTCCATTCCCCATTTCATAAATGTCCAAGGCGACAATACTAAATGTAGTAGTTCTACCGGTTGATGCACCAATGACGCTTGGTGTTGACATTTGTCGCGTTTTTAAACAAATGTCTTAGTCTCTTGTTCCATCCGGGGCTAGTATTATCTTTCCCTAACTAACTTTAACACTAACGAGTCCACACCAGAGTGATTCCCACAGATTCTTTTGTGGACTTCTCTCATGACGTAATTAGCCTCGGAGGCTCCTAAACATTGGGCCAATGGGCCTTGGAAAGACTTTCTATACAACTGGCCTCCCTTGAAGCAGTAACGAGTTGCTTTGGTACGGAGTTCTCGGGATGCCTTTAGATTTTTGAGAAGTTTGCCATGCTCAAGATAATCGATGATCTCATTTCTCCAGTCCCAGACCAAATTGGTCGTATTTACTTTAAAATAATCATCCATATCCTATACTTGATGCATAAGCTACACGACCGTACCGGGGTCTATTACATTCATTTCTGTGGACGAGCCCAGATTGGCCAGCGCGCCTGCTTTTGCATTTTCTTCTCTCAGTATGGGTGATTGACAATTCCTTGAACCATGCAAGCAGAGTCTAGACTTTCACTACATATTGTTGCATGCGTTCCTCTTTGGTATCGAAAATCCCATATACCTGATTTACTACCATCTGGAAATCGCATTTGATTTTAATGCCCTCGGAGTCCATTCTCCGATCCAATTCAAGTCCTACAATCAAAGCCTCATACTCGCTTCATTATTAGTTAAGGGAACAATTCTTATAGCCTGCCTCAGGGTTTCTCCCGAGGGCATAATTAGTAATACCCCAAGCCCGGACCCTTTCATGTTGGAAGCTCCAACTGTGAACAAGGTCCAGTCTCCCGATGTTATTTTTGACACCATCACTGCTTCCTTGGTGGCCAAATGCAACAGTCCAGGACTGAAATCGGCCATGAAGTCGTCCAAAACTTGTGACTTGATCACAGTCCTGGGTTTATACTCTATGTCAAATTCAATCATTTCGACTGCCCATTTGGCCAGTGAACCAAAAGTTCAGGTTTGTGAAGGATATTCCACAGGAGAAAGGTTGTCACCACGGCTACCGGGTGGCATTGAAAATAAGGCCTAAGATTTCGAGCGGCGACTAAAAGAGCTAATGCCAAGTTTTCGAGGTGTGGGTAGCAAGTTTCCGCTTCCGTTAAAATTTAACTAACATAATTGATAGGATATTGCGTACTTCGTCTTCATGGACTAAAATGGCACTTACCGCTACCTCCAAAAGCGCTAAGTAAATCAGGAACTATTTGCTTTCCTCCGATTTCGATAGTAGCGGAGGGCTCAATAAATACCTTTTTCAAATCTTTCAAAGCCTTATGGCATTCTGGAGTACATTCGAAGTTATTCTTCATTTTCAGAAGTGAGAAGAAGTGATGACATTTTTCTGAAGGCTGGGAAATGAACCTGCTTAAAGCGGCCAGTCTCCCTATTAACCTGTGAACTTCTTTCGCATTTGATAGGCTGATCGGGAATGTCCTCAATCGCTTTAAGTTTTTCAGGATTGACTTTGATTTCCCTTTGTGACACCAGGAACCCCAAGAACTTACTAGAGCTGACTTCAAATGCACATTTTTCAGGATTAAGCTTCATGTTATGCTTCTTTTGGATGTCAGAGGTTTCTTGGAGGTGTTTAAGATGATCACCTGCGTTCAAAGACTTAACCAAAATATCATCTATGTAAACTTCCATTTTTTTCCCTATTTGTTTTTCAACTATTTTGTTAACAAGCCTCTGGTAAGTGGCTCCGGCGTTCTTAAGCCCGAAAGGCATCACATTGTAGCAATATGTGCCAAAGTTCTTTATGAACGAAGTCTTTTTTTGATATTCCGGGTTCATTTTAATTTGGTTATACCCGGAATAGGCATCGAAGAAACTCATCAACTCATGCCCGATCATCGTTATTTGATCAATGTTTTGCAATGGAATGAGTCTTTTGGGCACACCTTATTCAGATCCTTATAATTTATGCATATGCAAGATTTATTATTCTTTTTTGGAACTACTACTATGTTAGCTAACCAGTCGGGATAGTTTACCTCCCGGATTGAACCGATATCAAGCAATCGAGTTACCTCTTCTTTAACAAATCTGTTTCTGACCTCGGCCATAGGACATTTCTTCTGCCTTACTAGAGGGATGTTAGGATCGAGGCTTAACTTGTGCACGACTACCTCTGGTAGAATACCTGTCATATCTGCATACGACCATGCAAAACAATTAATGTTAAATTTAAAAAATTCTATAAATCCCGACATGAGCTCGGGGTTTAATCTTGTCCCGAAGTAGAACTTCCTCTCTAAGAACTTTTCAAACAATGCGACATGTTCGAGCTCTTTTACTGTGGATTTGGTTGCGTCTGTTTATTTTGGTACCTGGAAATATATTGATACCTGATAGGATTTCTACGATTCCTCCCCCTTGTCGACTTTGTTCAGCTCGGGAGCATGTGTCGACTTCTGTAATTTCTATACCGCATGTTCCTTCTCTTTACTATTGGAAACCGAGATTGTATTCATCTTTCTCGCCGCCGGTTGATTCCCTCTTATTTGTTAATCCCCGTTGGGGTTGGGAATTTAAGTAGTTAATGGTATATTGATGGAACAATTTCATCTCCTGTAGCCATGATCTTCCAAGAATAATATTATTTCCCATATCGACGTATACTACTTCAAACAAGGTCGTTTTCATGAACCCTTCGGCGTTTGTGGGCAGCAGGATCTCCCCTCGGGGTTTTACACTTTCTAAGTTGAACCTGGCGAGGAGCTTTGTGTCCGGAATGATGTTTTCGATTAGCTTGGCTTGCTCTAGCACTCTCCATCGGATAATATTGGGTGATTTCCTAGGTCTACCAAAACACGTTTAATCTTAAAATCTAAAACATTAAAAGAAATTACCAGGACATCATTGTGTGGTAGTAGGAGTCCATCTCGCCACGAAGGTGATATCGTCCTCGGTGGCTTCCTGGAGTTTTTGTTATGGGTCACCGATACCTTTGTCATTTTCGCTGCCAAAAAGGTTACACCATTAATCTCGTTCCCCCCAAAAATTATGCTGATCATTAGATGAGGAGGGTCTTCATATGATTTTAAGGGTTCTACATTGTCCCCGTTGTGGTTGTAGTTATTCTTAGTTCGATCGCTTAAGGACTCTCTAAAATGGCCATTTTTCAATGATGTCACCACCTTCTTACGCAGATGTCGGCAGTCCCCAGTGCGGTGGTCGTTAGTTCCATGATACTCATACTATAGATTAGGATCCCTCTCATTGGGGTTGGATCTCTTCGGCCTCGGGAATCGTGCTTCCTTAATGTTTCTCATTGCCGATACCAGTTCCACTATGCTGATATTGAGGTTATACCTGGACAATCTATGTAGGTGGAATCTCGGGCGCCCAATACCTCTTTGTTTGGCAACAATCTGTTATTCTGGCCACGATCAGCTCTCCTATCAGTAACGAACTCATCTGCCGACCGAAAACCTATGTCGCGTCCTTTGGACCTTTCGTAGGGCAAAATCCAACCTCTAGAAGACTGTCAATCTACATTGAAATCATCCTTCAACTTTTCCTTATTTTTCTCTCGATCTTGACCCTTGGTTAATGCTGGGAGACCGAGCTTCATCCTCTATTCTTATCTTTGATTCATAGCGGTTGTGGACATATGCCCATGTTGATGACTGGAACTCGAGCTAACTTTCTTTCAGTTTCCAGGAAGCGTCAGAACTCCTTGGATTCAACACTTTAGTAAATGCCTCAGCTGCCATTCGTCTGGAATGATCGGTAACAATATCCTTTCCTTTTGAAATCTGGTCACGAGCTCTCGCAATAATTCAGACTCTTCTTGCACAATTCGGAATATGTCGGCCTTTTAGGTCTTTAGGTTCCTAGCACCGGCATGGGCCTTGATAAAAGAATCTGCGAGCATCTTGAAGGAATCTATTGAGTACTCGGGTAGAAGTTAATACCATGTCAGGGCCCCTTTTGTGAGGGTCTCCCCAAACTTCTTCAACAAGACTGACTCAATCTCGTGAGAAGCTAAGTCGCTTCCTTTCACCGCCGTAATGTATGTGGTAATGTGCTCCCCTAAGGACCCAAAGTCCCATCATATTTTGGCATGTCTGGAATTTTAAACCGCTTCGGGATTAACTCTAGTGTGACGCTTGGTTTGAACGGTGACCGGTGTACTTTTTTGAGTCCGGTCCTTTCAACAGTGATGGTGCTCTCGGGATTTGATCCATTCGGGCATTTATTTCCCTCATAAATAACATGAGTTTGGATTTAAAGGGATCATTCCCATTATTGTTACCAAATGAGCTGTCGTTCCCCCTGGCCCGTCGAAGTCGACCTCAGCCCTCGAGGTGTAGTTATCAATCCTTTGTGTTGTTCGGTCTGCGGGAGCACCAAAAGGAACCAGACCTCTTTCATTTGCGTTGTTAGAATCACCCGATATCGCTTGCTTCAACTTTGTCATGACCTAATCTTGTAGCAAGAGATGGATAATAATAGCCTTTTGTTACTCTCTAGGATTTTCATTGTTTCCACAACGTGCTCGTCTTCAACATCATCAAGAGTTGCGTCTCAAACATGTCATAGATATTGCCTACCATGGACAGGCGTGGAAACGTCTTCCTTGTTGCGGGTATCACTAATCGAATCATCGTGTCGAGGTGTATTTCCTTGTGCCTCAACGTTGTGTGTAATGTTGAAATCATTATCTGCCATTTACTTATGATTTTTCACTAAAAATAAAGAAGTAAATAGGTTAGTAATAGATTCAAGTATCAACTCAATTACGCAACTATCTAAGCCTCACATTGGACACCAAACTGTTTACCCGTAAAACGATATAATTGAATTTGTATGTGATTTATAGATAAGCGAATCGATTTGATCCCAAAATTATAAATAAATTAAATAAAAATACAAGACTTAGCATTGAAATCGAGATAAGACATCAGATAGCTTGGTTCCGGGAGTAGATCTTCCGAAGGCAATAATAAGAATATCAATAGACGAGAAATAAAATATTATTGAACTTAGAATAATGTGTAGCATAAGTTTGTCAGAAAATTCCTCTCCTTACAATGGCTGTTGAAATCACTATTTATAATTGAACCTAAGGAACAGGGTCCTACGATCAAGCCTCTCTTAAATGACAATTATGGGAGCCATTGAAGAACGATAGTCTATGAATGCCAAAATTCTTTACAACAGACTATGTATTTAATACTACAGAATATCTTCATTAAATGCTATCAGGTGGCAGACATTCATTTGTCTTTATTAGCAATATTCGCTTTGGGGGCTTTCCTGTGCCAACCGAAGCCGCTGCCCCAGTTCTGATTTCCACATGTCTCACTTTTCATCTATCTTCGATTCCACGTGTCGCTCTATTATACGAGCATTTAATACGAACCGATTTTACTCTATACAAACTAGTAATCACAAACCTCTACAATTCATTAATACAAGAACAACTAAATGACTCACACAATTGGATATAACATGATAAAGTGCAACGAGTAACATAAAGACAATAAAGGCAAGTAAAAATATAAGAAAATAAATATTTACAATTAATACGGGTAGGAACATATAGCATGTAAGCAGATATTGAGCGAGAAATGAATAAATCAAAACACATAACAATGCATGGATAGCAAGTAAGATCATGTAGCAAACAAAACATATAACAAGAGATAACATGAAATAAGCAATGACATGAACGTAAATAGCCCAAACCGCATACTTTAATCCATGACAATGCATATACACTCGTCACATCGCATAAACGTCATTTTTTCCACATAATTTATGTAACAAATAGACCAACAAGTCCTAATTCCCTCAAGTCAAAGTTAGACATGATACTTACCTCGTTTCACAGCCAAATCAATACTCAACCACGACTTTTCCCTTTGAACAAGCCTCCAAACCAACCAAATCTAGCCAAACATCGTTCAAACAATTCAAAATAAGCTTTAGAAACTACTCACGAATGAAAAAAGTTCAATTTGGTCATTTTTTAAAAGGTCAACAAAAGTCAACCCCAGGCTCACTTGGTCAAAATCCGAGGTTCGTACCAAAAGCCGATTACTCATTCACTCCAAGCCCGGTAACGTGATTTGTTTTTTTTGAAATTCGACCTCAATTTGAGGTACAAAATTCCTAAATTCTACCCAAGGTCCCTAATTTCTATCATGAAATTCCTAGATTTGATGTTAAAACTCATAAAAAGTAATGGGGAATTGATAGAAAATGAATTATAGTTGTTTACCAATGAATTTGGAAAGAAAAAGTTTTTCGAAAATAGCCTCTAGAGTGTTTGGGGTTGAAATATAGAGTGAAATGAGTAAAGTCCCGATTTTCCCTATTTAATCCAGCTGCAGGTATCGCATATGCGATACACATATCACAAATGTGATCAGTGCATTAGGCCCAGTGAAGTCGCAAGAGCGACATTTGTTTGCAAATGCGAGCTGCCCGCATCGCAAATGCACACAATTTCGCAAATGCAAAGCTCACTCCCAGGGCACTACCTCGCAAATGCGACTCTGAGATCGCAAATGCGATCTCAGTTTGGTCCGCAAATACGAACTATCCTTCGCAAAAGCAAAGTTCTAGGCCCAGCCCTTTTTGCAATTGCGATCGTTTAACCGCAAAAGCGAGGGTTGCAAATGCGAGCCTGGCATCGCAAATGCGATATCTGCAAGCTTGCACCAATAGTTCAAAAATCATTCAAACTCATCCGATACACACTCGAAACTCAGCCGAGCCCCTCGAGCTTCAAACTTAACATGCACATAAGTGTAATAACATCCTAGAAACTTGCTCGCTACCTCAAATCATCAAAATAACAGCAAATAACTAGAATCATCAGAACTCATGATTTTCGACCTTATAACTCATTTTCACAATTTTTTACATAACGCGCAAAACAATAATTATCAAAGGAAGCTATAGGAGGGCTCAGAACAAGTAAATTATGGCTAGTACTCAAGACTGACCTATTGGGTCGTCACATAGAGATCATGTTTTTAGATAAATTTTACAGTTCTGTTAAACCTTTGTAAGTTAATTTGTATGGTGTAAATAAAAATGGTATATATTTGCATTATTGAGATTTATTTTACTTTTTTGTCTTCTTAAAAAAAAGATAATGACCGGAAGTATTAGTCTTAGCGAATAATTACCAAATAAAAATTATTTTAATTGGAACTGTTTGAAACAATTTACTCTTAATTACTATAAATTAAGAAAATAACAATTGGAACTTTACTATTGACGCCCCTATATAGTTGCAACTCCAATCTCTTTTAAATATGTTTTTGTTTTTATTATTATTTTAATTTAACATATTCCCCGAAATATATGGGAGCAACTTGATTGGATTATTTAACTTCCTCTTGGATTAATCATCAACTGGTTTAACGTGGTGAAGTAACATGGAGAGTGAAGACCAATCTACGGACAGGCGTGCAACTACAGTTTACGTAATCAAAACATATCAGTCTACAACAAAATCATATTTAAATAAATGTGAAGTCCAAAAAATATTATCATCTCTTTGAAAATTCACAATCTTGATCAGCACAATAGTTGGTCACCTCACCACCTATAAGTCAAAGAAGGCAGAATACAAGTTACTATAAACGTTCGCCAGCAAATTGACAGAACCTTTTATGAAAATAGATTTAAAAAAATACGTGAAAATTGACTGGTTATGGACTCATGTTTCCAATATATCATTCATGCAGTATTATTTTTCAATTCTTCGAGGGATGATATAGCAATTATTTTACGTTCGTACACAAAATCAGATTTTAGTAACTAACTATTTGCAATTTGACAATTTAAAACACTTTTCAAGTAATTAAATTAAAATATTATCTAATTAATAAAAATGGAGAATTTCTTAATCCCGATCCATGTCGTAACATTATTTTAAATCCAGTCAATTTGAATTGCTGTTTTCTCCATCACAATTATCGTGAAGAGAAATCTAAAATAATTAGTCTTGGACAATGTATTTGTACAAATATATGTATAGCAAAAAATGGACCGCCCCTCATATCGGATCAAGTTATACTTGTTCAAGTTAACTCAATAGTGATACGATCAGCTAAGCATTATTTGGCCACCCGAAGCAACTGTTCATGGCCATCATTAAACCCTGAGCATTAAATTAATCTTAAAATTTTATTATCTGAGTTTAATTTTATATAATAACAATATAAAATTCTTTTACACTAGCAACTCATCTACAAAATATTTACAGATTATTTTTATAACAAGTAAAACTTATAATCTTGAAGGCATAGCATATTAGTATCTAATATAAATAAATAAAATAATCTAATAATGTAAGAACTCTTCATCCTATCGTATATAATATGAATTAAACAAGGCCTGATTGGATAGGAAGATAGAAAAACTAGGGGATAGAATAGAAGATTAGTCGGCTGGGAGGCCATGTGCCAGGTGCGGCTTATCTGAATTTTTTAATTGCCCGTTCCAAAAAAATGATGGAATATTTAAAAATGATAAAAGAAAAAATTATTTCACTTTTTTGATAAGAAACTAATAATTTCTTGAAAAAGAAAAAAGAAAAGAAAAGGTAGAGAAGAAGTTGGGGGAAAATAAATGTTCATTTTTGTAATTCTAGTTGACAACAAATAGTAGTAATATTTACACAAGCATTTGAGGACTGTTACTACACTTTCACTTCCTTTTTGTAGATTTGGTTTTGGTAGGCCAACTTCTACAGAATCCTAGTTATATACTCAAAATTCCATCTTTGGTATCCCTTCATTTTCGCCTTACATCATTTCATCATATTATTTAAAAGTGTTGTCTCTTTTAATGGTGTTCATGATCTGAAGCTGTGAGAAGAAGTAGTTTGTGTATAGAAAGAAGAGAGAAAATGGGGGAGGAGAAGCCTGAAGTGCTGGATGCAGTCTTGAAAGAGGCTGTTGATTTGGTAAAATGGATCTGAATAACAAATTATTTTCCTATTTTCTTTCATGTGCTGCAGCATTAGTTCATGACCTTTATTTAGTGTGTGTGTGTGTGCTTTTTTTAATGATTGCAGGAAAATATACCCATTGAAGAAGTTTTTGAGAATCTGAGATGTACAAAGGAGGGTCTTACAGTTACTGCTGCCGAAGAAAGGTTGGCCATTTTTGGCTACAACAAGCTAGAGGAGAAGAAGGTACTTCATTACATCTCTCTTGGCCACTTAGATTGTTATTCCTGAACGTGTTCTTTCACAGTGTTAAATACTTTTTTTCTTACTGAATCTATGTTCTGTTCCGTTATCTACTCTATTTGAATTACTCACTTTGACGTATACAGAGTTTTTGAAAGAAAGAAAAACTTTCGAAACCTGTGCTTTGTAAACAAGCCATAAATATTTGTTTGGCTATAAATCATCTTATTAGAGGTAAAATTTTAAATTTAATGTTAAGTTGTAGACTAAATGTAGAAAGGTATCTTTTTTTTTTGGTTGATAGACTAAAGAGGAAACTGAAACTGCATCGCATAAATTGGGACAGAGAAAGTAGCTCTTTTGGGCATGCTATTTCCTTTTGAAGTTGGACTATTGTAATGATTAATATATGGTGTGTTATAGGATAGCAAATTCTTGAAATTTTTGGGGTTCATGTGGAACCCTCTATCATGGGTCATGGAAGCTGCAGCTATCATGGCAATTGCTCTTGCAAATGGAGGAGTAAGAACTCGGTTTCTCAGTTACTATGATTCTACTCATTGTTTTGCTGGTTATTGTGACTTCTGATTCACTGGGAGACATGTCGGACTTCTGTAGGGAAAGCCTCCAGATTGGCAGGATTTCGTGGGTATCATTACTTTACTTGTAATTAACTCAACGATCAGTTTTATTGAGGAGAATAATGCTGGAAATGCAGCAGCTGCACTTATGGCTCGACTTGCTCCAAAAGCCAAGGTACTAGATATAGTCTTAGTTCCTTTTGCTTTGAATCAGTGTTGAGAAGCATGTGAACCTTGTCTACTTTTGACATAACAATGATGATCATGTGAGGTTTAGAGCGCTAATTAGATGTGCATCCTCAATGTTCTGATTTTTTGCCGTCGTGTTATGGAGGTTCTTCGAGATGGAAGATGGAAGGAAGAAGATGCTGCTGTTCTTGTGCCTGGTGACATAATCAGTATCAAACTGGGAGATATAATTCCTGCAGATGCTCGCCTTCTTGAGGGTGATCCGCTGAAAATTGATCAGGTGATGAATGTTTATCATTGCATGGAGCGGCCCCTTTATGTATTAATATGCAGTCTTTAACAGTGAAATGTACTCATTTTTATACTCGCAGTCTGCTTTGACGGGTGAATCTCTTCCCGTAACTAAAGGTCCGGGAGATGGAGTCTACTCTGGTTCAACCTGTAAACAAGGAGAGATAGAAGCTATCGTCATCGCTACAGGAGTTCATACCTTCTTTGGGAAGGCTGCCCACCTTGTTGACAGTACAAACCAAGTGGGACATTTCCAAAAGGTGAGTAGAGCTTGTATGCTTTTTGTTTTCAATATTACTTGATTATCTAATTTTTATGAATCTCACTTGACAAAACATTATTTGACGTTTTTATCAGGTTTTGACAGCTATAGGAAACTTCTGCATCTGTTCTATTGCAGTGGGGATGATAATCGAGATTATTGTCATGTACCCTATCCAACACCGCGCATACCGTCCTGGGATTGACAATCTTCTTGTGCTTCTTATTGGTGGAATTCCAATTGCCATGCCAACTGTTCTTTCTGTTACTATGGCAATTGGTTCTCATCGTCTTGCTCAACAGGTTTGTTAGTTATCCTTCTTCTGAGTAACAGTGATTAAGCACATCTTGAATCATGAGGTATTGTAGTTCAGCACTTCTGGTACGTGGTGGCATATTTCATTATCTACTGTGCAGGGTGCCATTACAAAAAGAATGACAGCCATAGAGGAGATGGCTGGCATGGATGTGCTTTGCAGTGACAAGACCGGGACCCTGACTCTCAACAAGCTTACTGTTGATAAAAACCTTATTGAGGTGAGCATAAGAGTTCAGTCCATTTCTTTTATTGCCCGAATGCTTGGTTCGCTAGCAGGCTATAACTCTGTTTTGTTTGTTCCTATTAATTGTTCAGGTTTTTGCCAAAGGTGTTGATGCAGATATGGTAGTTCTAATGGCAGCTCGAGCCTCTAGAACAGAGAATCAGGATGCCATTGATGCTGCTATTGTTGGGATGTTGGCTGATCCGAAGGAGGTAACTTTAAGAATTGTGTGACTGTAACTAGTCAATTCACTCTGGAACATGCTCTAATAGTTGCCATTAATATAGGCACGTGCTGGCATTCGTGAAATACACTTCCTTCCTTTCAATCCAACTGACAAGCGAACAGCACTTACCTATCTTGATGGTGAAGGGAAGATGCACAGGGTCAGCAAAGGTGCCCCCGAGCAGGTTTGTTTATTATGCTAATTAGTCTTTCTTTGCTGCTTTTGGGTGCCTTGTTGTCATTTCTAATCTAAATATGTGATATGGATGTAGATCTTAAATCTTGCACACAACAAGTCAGACATAGAACGTAGAGTTCATGCTGTGATCGATAAGTTTGCTGAGCGGGGTTTACGGTCACTTGGTGTGGCATACCAGGTATATGCCTTTTTCTCTTTATCTTCTTCTGAGTTATTATGTTGTTTATAGATCTGGCAGATCAATTTTCCACCAGTGTAGGTTTATGACTCAATACTTTAGCGGAGGAGACCTGGGGTCAGTTTCCTCTATTCCCAAATCCTAGCATCGAGGCAAAAGAATAGAGGGGATTAATTTGATTGATTATTTATATTCTAATTGTACGTGCAGGAAGTTCCAGAGGGAAGGAAGGAGAGTGCTGGGGCGCCATGGCAGTTCATTGGTCTCTTGCCTTTGTTTGATCCACCAAGACATGATAGTGCAGAGACCATAAGGAGAGCATTAAACCTCGGAGTGAACGTTAAAATGATTACAGGTATATCTGGTTTCAGATTATAGGCAATTATATGCAATGTTTTGAAACATTCTTTGCCACCTTATCTTCAGTTGACCATTTTACAATAATGCTTTAACAGTAAAAATGCTGCAACTTAAATGGCTAGACAAGTGTTGTCATATTGCTCGTGCATCCTGTTGCATCAAATTATTTTTGGCATGCCTATGTGCTGCTTAACTGCTAAATTTTTATCTTTTTGGCAGGCGATCAACTCGCAATTGGAAAAGAAACTGGGCGTCGCTTGGGAATGGGAACAAATATGTACCCTTCATCTGCTCTGCTGGGACAGACCAAGGATGAATCAATTTCTGCTTTACCAATTGATGAACTTATAGAGAAGGCTGATGGCTTTGCTGGTGTTTTTCCTGGTACATATAATTACTTGAAACTCTGTGATTGTGCTCTGTTATCATTAATGTGTAGTCTTTGCTAATACCTTTTCGTGGTCATTGCTTTAGAGCACAAATATGAGATAGTAAAGCGCTTGCAAGCTAGGAAACACATATGTGGAATGACTGGTGATGGAGTCAATGATGCTCCTGCTCTAAAGAAGGCTGATATTGGAATAGCTGTTGATGATGCCACTGATGCTGCTCGTAGTGCTTCTGACATTGTCCTTACTGAACCTGGTTTAAGTGTCATCATCAGTGCTGTTTTAACTAGTCGAGCAATCTTTCAAAGGATGAAAAACTACACGGTACTTTTCTGTTAAGACGTCTTTTTGAGAGGTTTAGATTCTTGGACGTCCTAATATTTTTCTGTATCATGGCAATTGTTATTTTGAGGGTAGTGCCATAGCTGTAGTCCTAAATGAATTTAATGCATGTAAATGTCTTCTTTGCATTGACAGATATATGCAGTTTCTATCACAATCCGTATTGTGGTAAGTTATTTTGTGCTATTTCCTCTTGTCTCTTCTTATCTTGATGTTTCCGGGTCAATATATCTCATATGATCTTTAAACATTTTTTCTTCAATTTTATGTCAGCTTGGTTTTATGCTTTTGGCCCTGATATGGAAGTTTGACTTTCCACCTTTTATGGTGCTTATCATTGCAATCCTCAATGACGGTGGGTCCTTTTCTCTAACCGAACTCTCCTCCACTCTTCAGTCTTCCAAAATCACAAAGCTTAAAGATTTATTCAGATGTAAATAGTTGCTTGATTGACTGAAAACAGAAAATTGGAAAGGCATGCAAGAAATATATGTTGCTTGTAATGTTAAAGCTTTGTGTATTGCCAGGATCTCTATTTGTTTGCCCCTTTTAAGAGCACTCGCGGCACACACATGGCCTTTTGCCTTAGAAAGAGTTCTACCCACTTCGAAGAAGTAATTGGAATGGGTGGAGTACTGGAATGTACAGGTTTAGTGACGACAGATGCTCAAATCTTTATATAGTTTCTTCTTGACCGGTGAATATAATGATTCCAGTTACAATTATGACAGAGTTGAAGCTTTGAATAAATCAAAATGTAATACTAGACCTCCTGGATGTGTTATGGTCAAGTTTCATTTTCTCTGAGATTATTACGGTTTAGCCGTTTTCATATTATGTCAGTGAATAGGTGATAAGAAAGTGTTTAAAACCTGTCCTGTTGCATTGGGCCAGTTAACTTTACAATCTTAAGCACGATGGCAGCATTAACTGTAGGGTAAGTGTAAGAAACTGTTAACTGCAGTTTTGTGGTGGTTGGTCTTTCATTCGGGTGGTACCTCAAAGGATTAATCTCTTTCGCTACTAGAGTGTTCAATAGGCCTAAAGTCTTTTTGACATCCAACTACTAGACATTTGCAATGTCAGGTACCATTATGACAATATCAAAGGATAGGGTCAAACCATCTCCTCTACCTGATAGTTGGAAGCTAGCTGAAATATTTACTACTGGTGTTGTTCTTGGTGGCTATTTGGCTATGATGACAGTCATATTCTTTTGGGCAGCATACAAAACAAACTTCTTCCCTGTAAGCATACTTTTATCCATATTAATTATTTCAGTTATCATGGGATAGATTGACTGCAAACGTTCTGTATTCAAGACTGTTGCATATTCAGTTGTTGCTTCTCCCTTTTCTCTTGTGG
>MU688445.1:1745-15991 GCA_026770625.1 Nicotiana glauca | reverse complement strand
TGGGGGGGGAGGGGTAAACTATGCGATCTGTTGTACTTGTTCGTTGGAGTTGTTGAATGATGAAGTTTGTTGGTAATAATGGGCCTTTCTTAGTTTATAACCCTCATTTTGGTGAATTGCCAGCGAGTATTCGGAGTATCAACACTTGAGAAGACAGCAACTGACGACTTTAGGAAGCTTGCCTCAGCAATTTACCTTCAAGTGAGCATTATCAGTCAGGCCCTGATATTTGTCACAAGATCTCGAAGTTGGTCGTTCGTTGAGCGTCCTGGTTTTCTACTTGTGATTGCTTTTGTCATTGCTCAACTGGTGAGACGCCCCCTATCCATTCTAGCAAAATTTCCTTGATACATTCTCTTATCTTGTGAACTAAATTATGAACAGGTTGCAACCTTGATTGCTGTTTACGCAAATTGGAGCTTTGCTGCTATTGAAGGAATTGGCTGGGGTTGGGCTGGAGTGATCTGGCTCTACAATCTAGTATTTTATATCCCTCTTGATATCATCAAGTTCTTCATCCGCTACGCTCTCAGTGGAAGGGCCTGGGATCTTGTTTTTGAGCGAAGGGTATGAATAGTGACAGAGAAGATATACTTTTGCAGGGCTCTCATCCTATTGTCATCTTAATTATATTTGATTATTTCCTTTTTCTACTTCTCTACAGATTGCTTTTACCAGGAAGAAGGATTTTGGGAAAGAACAACGTGAGCTTCAGTGGGCACACGCACAGAGGACCCTTCACGGGCTGCAAGTTCCTGACACCAAATTATTTAGTGAAGCTACCAATTTCAACGAGCTTAATCAGTTGGCTGAAGAAGCAAAGAGGAGAGCTGAAATTGCTAGGTATATTTTCTATCTTAAATGGGCTCTTTTGGCATGAGGAATGAAGGGTAATTTCGGAGATGGTTGCTCAACTTTATTTTACTGCACCAAAGTCAGGAACCTATTTTTTGTTACGAAAAAGCCACTCAACTTTGTTTTAGTATCACAAAAAGTAACTAAGCAATGTTGTGTAACCAAAAAACCACTCAACTTATTCTTGCTATATTTCGAATGATATCTAAAATGAAGGGTTTATGAAAAGGAAAAAGAAAGAGGAAAAACGGGAAAAGTTTACTGTTCTTGGCATTTCAGCTCTTCCCTTAACTCATGTGGCCATCTTGCGTTATTACATTTGCAGTGCACTTGCTTTGTTATTGCTTTTTTTCCCCTACTTTTTCTCTCTACTATACAGCTTCTTGAGTGTCAATGGTGCCATCTTTCATTACAGACTTCGGGAGTTGCATACACTGAAAGGCCATGTGGAATCCGTGGTGAAGTTAAAGGGTCTTGATATAGAGACAATTCAACAGGCATACACTGTTTGAGGAGAAAGTCTGTTCGAAAGGTGAAATCCAAAACTGATTAGGTGAGATGACGATGAAGACATAATTAGGATGTGGATTGTGGACATCTTTGAACTGGCAAGCTCATATTAGATTTTATATATTTCTGAAGTTCTTCATATGGTGCTTTCTGTCTCATGTAGTCAACAATGGTGAGCATTATGTTATATCAGCAAATTTGTCTATATGATCTTATTGCTTTGAAGCTGACGAATGTAGACTCTATAATCATCAAAGTGTTGGGACTAGTTTTGTTTTTAATTTCACTGTAAAGCTGCTGCATTTATAGCAGTTGGCACATATTATGAAATATATTTAATCAAGAAATTGAACTACAATTGAGCAATTCAGATTAGATGAGAAAGAAATTCATGAACTCTAATATGCAAGGGAATCTTCTTAACTAAAAAACTCAAAAGCCTTTTCTAGATTTATATCCCTAACTGAAAATAGAAAATCATGGTCCTAAAGTTTTAGCTACGGTCAAGTACATGACAAACAATGATTGCACAACTCAATAGTATATGCTAAGCGCTTTTATTACTTGGAGTTAATACAACCTTAATGGCTAAAATTTGGTATTAGATTGCTATACTTCAAGGCCACAATCCAGTCAACGTTCCAATGTTTGCCATTATTTATAATACAATCATTAGAGAGGTAATATATAGCAATCTGATTTTGATGTCACACTGGAGGTTTTCCAGATTGTCCTTTTTACTCACTCAATTTGGTGTTACTTCCTGTTTCTTTGTACTTGTACCATTTATCACATAGAAGAAAATAACCCAAATTCAGAATCTGCAGCACTGCAATGAGGTAAAAGTAGTAGTCCAATCTTCCCTTGTTAAGTTCCTCAGCCAACCAATTTGATGTCTTGTTAACAACTGAAGAAAATAAACTGCTTAAATAACTAGACCCTGCCATTCCAACAAAAAGGAATGATCCTGCAATGCTCCTCATGTTTTCTGGACATCGTTCGTAAAAGAATTCACTCTCACTGAATAATGTAAGTGCCTCAGTAAGACCTGATAATGTCATCTGAGGTATTAACCACAGTCCTAACATGGATGAAATGGCACCTTTCCCCTGAGTTATCCCCAACGTCGGCCTAGTTAGTGCTAGGCTTCTCTTCCTGTCTTCGACGATAGCTGATATGATCATTGTGATGATACAGATAAACATTCCAATTCCCATTTTCTGGAGAAGGGTTATACTAACTTCTTTCCTTGTGAATTTTCGGAGCCATGGAAGTAAAATGCGGTCGTAGATGGGTAGCCAAATGGATATGCATAGGAAGGGAAAGACAATGAAAGATGCTGGTGGGATACGGAAATGGTTATAGCCTAATTGTCTATTGCTCTGAAGGGCTTGGAAGATTACATAGTTCTGTTGTTGGACAGCAGACACATAATATACAGTTCCAGCAACCCATATTGGTACTACTCTCAGTAAGCATTTCACTTCTCCAACTTGCTGAATGCTGCAAAGCCTCCACGGATCAGCTGCACATCCATCTGAGTTTATCTCATTTTCTGGGGTTCTTATCGCCGCTCGGTTCAAGAATCTAATAGAAAAAGCTATTTTTGTTTTGGTCAATCAACAACAACAACAACAACAACCACCCAGTATAATCCCACTTAGTGGGGTCTGGGGAGGGTAGTGTGTACGCAGACCTTACCCCTACCCTAGGGCAGAGAGGCTGTTTCCAAATAGACCCCCGGCATCCTTCCCTCCAAGAACTTCCCATCTTGCTCTTGGGGAGACTCGAACTCACAACCTCTCAGTTGGAAGTGGGGGTTGCTTACCATCAGAGCAACCCCTCTCATCTTATTCAAATTTGGATTATATTCATGTCTTGCAAGAGGGATTACCGGAACTGATCAGTGTAGCAAAGCTTGGAATTCAACAATCGGAAGAGACGTAGTTGAAGAGGGCAACACATGGTTGTTCCGCGAGCTGCAAGTGACTTTTCTTGAATGCAGCTACAATGACCTGTGCCACACTTGACAAAGGGCTTCCTTTTGGTACCATTCTTACATAGATTTTAGTGCCCGCGAAGAGAGGAACATCATAATTGTGGGGATGGCTAATCCTAGGGTCAAAATTAGACCAAAGAAATTCGGCACGCGAAGACATAAGGCCAAGGCCGGACAGGTTGAGGTCGGACAGTCCGAGATCGGACTGTCATCAATAAAGCCGAGGTCGGACAGGCCCCTCGAATTGAAGAAAACAAGAAGGAGTGATCAAGAGAAGTTGTCCCGCCAAGGTCGGACCGTCATCAATAAAGCCGAGGTCAGACAGGCCAAGGTCGGACCGTCATCAATAAAACCGAGGTCGGACCGTCATCAATAAAGCCGAGGTCGGACATGCCAACGTCAGATCGTCATCAACAGGGCTGAGGTCGGACAGGCCGAGGTCGTGATGAAACAACTAGTTTGCTTTGGGATCCTCAAAAGGAATATTGTACTGAATATTCCCTCTAATTGTATCTTTTTGTAGGATTTTCTATGGATACCCCCCTTATAAATAGGAGGGGAGGACTTCCCCAAAAAAAGAGGGCTCTCTCTCTATCTCCCTTTCTCTCTTTCTAGAAAATATGTAAACACACCTCTCCAAAGAATTGAGAGGATCAGTGATCCCATACCTTCATCAGAGCCAAAAAAGAGTCATAAGGTTCTTGTATTAGTCTACCATTGATCTTTATTAAATGAAAGAAGATCCGTCTCACTGAAGATCGGGTGAATCTTTTCCTTTACTCATATTTCTGTTACTTAATGCATCTTTACTTATGCCATTAAATCTGATCATTATCGCTGTTAAGATTTGTATTTGACTATATTTTTCTATTTCTCCTACTCATCTCGGATCTAGAGTTAATTATCTTTAACTAGGATTTACCCCTTCATCTTTATTGATTGATTTGCTTAAAAAGAGTTTAATATCTTTTGAGTCAAACAATTTGGCGCCGTCTGTGGGGATTTTCTAGTTAAAATTTTAGTTTCCTTTTGATCTAAAATTCAATTCCAACTATGGAGCGTCTTCGGGGAAGCCAAACGAATTTGTTACACCAAATAGTTTTTGTATTTGGTGCTTGTGCAAATGAGATACTAAAGAGTATTATATATTAAATATTATGTTAGGTTTGTTGCCTGAATTTCTTGGGCAGTTAACTCACAAGTATCATGAAATGCTGATACCCCTACACATTTAAAGAGTGTGGAATTTCCATTACGAACAGATACCGTTCATTTGAAGTTTCCTTTAGGAATAACCCAAAGCCAAGGCATATTAATTATGAACTTCCGTTTGTGTTAATATCTTTTTTCGACAGTGGTCATTGTTATGATACATCAGTTGATTTGCTGCTTTCTTCAAACGATTTGCTGCTTGATAACCGTGGCCCAACATTACACAAAATTTGCTAAATTAGCACTGTTGAGAGGCGTGGTTCCGCACAGTGGCATCCTTTTAGGCCCTCGTGTGCTTTGCCATGCCAACTTCACTTTTTGCTTTGAAATTTACAAGGACTGAAAATAGCTCTCAAGTATGGAGCACGGCGAGTCATCCTCCGATATGATTCACAATCCGTCGTCAACCAAGTCACAAGGACTTTCCGTATAAAAGAACAAAGGCTATGAAAATATCAGGCAAGAACTCATAAGCTACCGCCCGAGTTTGACAAGTGTCAACTCGATCGGATACCCCGAGCCCAAAACATCGAAGCAGATGCCTTTCCAAATTGATAGCGACCACTAAAAGCATAACCGGAGAAGGGAACGCGATCAAACTAAGGTAACAAATACCTTTATTTTGTTTTAACTAACTATTTCTCCAAGTGGAATAAAAGTAGGGACTCTCCCAGTAAATACGTCATATTCTCCAATGCAAGCAAAATTAAGCAAACTGGGATTCCCCAGGAAATACGTCATATTATCCAATGCAAGCAAAATCAAGTAAATTGGGACTCCCCTAGGAAATACGTCATATTCTCCACCGCAAGCAAAATTAAGCAAACTGGGACTCCCCCAGGGAACACCCTTTAAGGGCAAGGGCCTTCGCCAAAGAAGAAGAGTTCGACCTCGATCGAACGATGACAGATTAACATTTCGACAAGTCGTTATAACACCCTTTAAGGCCAAGGGCCTTTTCCAAAAAGAAGAGTTCGACCTCGATCAAACGACGACGGGTTAACATTTTGATAAGTCGAAATAATACCCTTTAAAGCCAAGGGCCTTCGCCAAAGAAGAAGAGTTCGACCTCGATCGAACGACAACGGGTTAATATTTCGACAAGTCGAAATAACACCCTTTAAGGCCAAGGGCCTTTTCCAAAAATAAGAGTTTGACCTCGATCGAACGACGACGGGTTAACATTTCGATAAGTCGAAATAACACCCTTTAAGGCCAAGGGCCTTCGCCAAAAAAGAAGAGTTCGACCTTGATCGAACGACGACGGGTTAACATTTTGATAAGTCGAAATAACACCCTTTAAGGCCAAGAGCCTTCGCCAGAAAGAAGAGTTCGACCTCGATCGAATGACGACGGGTTAACATTTCGGTACGTTCGAAATAACACCCTTTAAGGCCAAGGGCCTTCGCCAAAGAAGAAGAGTTCGACCTCGATCGAACAACGATGGGTTAATATTTTCACAAGTTCGAAATAACACCTTTCAAGGCCAAGGGCCTCCACCAAGAAGAAGTGTTCGACCTCGATCGAACGATGACGGGTCAATATTTCTACAAAATCAAAATAATACCCTCTAAGGCCATGGGCCTTCGCCGAAGAGAATTCGAAATGTCCCTAAGCCCAAGTGCCATCAGAAAATATAAATAGAAAGAAAGACCGGGACTCGCTATGCGGGAATCTACCTCGCACCAAAGTCGCCAAAAACGAAAACATGGAAAAGTACAAGGCAAATAACAACGAAAAATTCTTCTTTATACAAAGTCACTCCGCAAAAAGTCGCAGATTACATACGACCCAGATCAATGGTAAAAAAAGACAGCTATCTTTTCACTCGGCGTCACCATCGCCACTCTATTCACCACTATCTCCAAGATATTCTCCATCGACATCCTCAACTGCAACCCATACTATTCGACCTCCCCATCCGAATTTCTCGAACTACGATTAGTGAAGTCCACTCACCGAGATCGACCAAGAAATGATCTCGATAAGCGGAGGGACTAACTGTATGGGTCAAAATTAGACCAAAGAAATTCGGCATACGAAGACATAAGGCCAAGGTCGGATAGGATGAGGTCGGACAAGCCGAGGTCAAACAGGCGAGGTCGGACCGTCATCAATAAAGCCGAGGTCGGACAAGCCAAGGTCGGACCGTCATCAATAAAGCCGAAGTCGGACAGGCCAAGGTCTGACCGTCTTCAATAAAGCCGAGGTCGGACAAGCCAAGGTCGGACCGTCATCAACAGGGCTGAGGTCGGACAGGCCAAGGTTGGACATGATGAAACAACTAATCTGCTTTGGGATCCTCAAAAGGAATATTCTACTGAATATTCCCTCTAATTGTATCTTTTTGTAGGATTTCTATGGATACCCCCCCTTATAAATAGGAGGGGAGGACTTCCCCAAAAAAAGGGTATCTCTCTCTCTCTCTCTCTCTCGACCTCCACAATCCCCTATCAAGGGCTATATCCTCAGTAATCCTAAGTCGCTTCATGTCCTGCCCGATCACCTCTCCCCAATACTTCTTAGGTCTCCCTCTACCTCTCCTCGTGCCCACCACCGCCAGTCGCTCACAACTTCTCACCGGTGCATCATTTCTCCTCCTCTGAATGTGCCCGAACTATCTGAGTCTTGCTTCCCACATCTTGTCCTCCATGGGCGCCACGCCCACCCTCTCTCGAATAACTTCATTCCTAATCTTATCCATCCTTGTATGCCCACACATCCACCTCAACATCCTTATCTCCGCTACTTGCATCTTCTGGATGTGTGTGTTCTTAACCGGCCAACACTCGGTCCCATACAACATGGCCGGTCTAACCACTGCTTTATAAAACTTACCTTTTAGTGACGGTGACACTTTCTTGTCACACAGGACTCCCGTTGATAACCTCCACTTTATCCACTCCACCCCTATACGGCGTGTGACATCCTCGTTGATATCCCCAGTCCCCTGAATAACTGACCCAAGGTACTTGAAACTACCCCTCTGAGGGATAACTTGGGAGTCAAGCCTCACTTCCACTCCTGCGTCCATCGGCTCTGGCCCAAATTTACACTCGAGATATTCCGTCTTTGTCCTGCTCAACGTACAACCTTTAGACTCAAGGGTCTGTCTCCAAACCTCCAGCCTCTCGTTGACGCCGCGTCTTATCTCGTCAATTAGGACGATATCATCAGCAAATAGCATACACCATGGCACCTCCCTTTGAATATTATGTGTTATGGCATCCATCACCAGGGAAAATAGGAAAGGGCTGAACGCAGACCCTTGGTGCAACCCCGTAATAACCGAAAAATGCTCGGAGTCACTTCCTACTGTCCTAAACCGAGTCTTAGCTCCATCATACATGTCTTTAATCACCCTAATGTAGGCAACAAGGACCCCTTTAACCTCTAAGCATCTCCATAAGACCTCCCTAGGAACCCTGTCGTACGCTTTCTCTAAATCGATAAACACCTTGTGGAGATCCTTCTTCTTATACATGTATTGTTCCACCATCCTCCTAATAAGGTGGATAGCTTCTGTGGTAGATCGCCCTGGCATGAACCCGAACTAGTTGTCTGAAATAGACACTGTCCTTCGCACTCTCATTTCTACCACTCTCTCCACACTTTCATGGTATGACTTAGTAATTTGATACCCCTATAGTTGTTACAGCTCTGGATATTGCCTTTGTTCTTATACAGTGGAACCATTGTACTCCACCTCCACTTTTCAGGCATCCTATTAGTCTTGAATATAACATTAAACAACCCAGTAAGCCATTCCAAACCTGCTCTTCCCACACACCTCCACAATTTAACCGGAATTTCATCTGGCCCGGTAGCTCTGCCCCTCATCATCTTATGCATTGCCTCCATAACCTCATCGACCTCAATGTCTATACAATCCCTTATCTCATGTGGGCTGTTGATATTTCGCAAATCACCTAGTACAATATCCTGATCCCCTTCTCCATTCAGAAGTTTATGAAAGTAGGTCTGCCATCTCCTCTTAATTTGGTCATCCCCCATTAAAACTTTGCCGTCATCATCTTTTATGCACCTCACTTGATCCAAATCCCGAGCCGTCCTCTCTCTCACCTTAGCGAGTCGGAATAGCTTCTTCTCCCCGCCTTTGTTCCCTAGCTCCTCATACAGACGAGCAAAAGCTGCCGTCTTAGCCTCCGTAACTGCCATCTTCGCCTCCCTCCTAGCAACCTTATATCTCTCACTGTTTGCTCTCTTCTCCTCCTTGCCAGTGCTCCCTACTAACTGCAGGTACACCGACTTCTTCGCTTCCACTTTACCTTGGACAACTGCATTCCACCACCATTCTCCTTCATGGCCACCGGTGCATCCCGAAGATATCCCTAACACCTCTCTCGCCGCCTTCCTTATAAAGTCTACCATCGTCGACCACATAGTGTTTGCATCCCCACTACTTCTCCAAGCTCCCATTGCCGATAACCTTCTTGTCAACTCCTGAGTTTTATCCTCAGTCAAGGCGCCCCACCTAATCCTCGAGCGACCTCGTACTAACCTCTTCTTACTCCTTATCATAATACCAATGTCCATCACCAAAAGCCTATGTTGCGTCGCAAGGGTCTCACCTGGGATAATCAAGGTACGAATAATCAAGCTTATAAAAAAGATTATATTATGTGGAATCTAATTCGTTTCCTAAATCATCATGTTTATCTTTTCCATGCACTATAGGTGATAGGTGGATTTTCTCCTTTTTTTTAAATCTATCTGCATTAATAATTAAGCCCCTAAGTTTCCTGCGGCGTCCTTATGAAAATGTGGTATTAGTTGTATTTGGATGATAAAAAAGCATTCACATAATCAGTAAATAAAGATTTTCCCTCGATTTTGGGATCAATTTTCTACTCAATGCACTAGAGCTAAGTAGTCACTAATATTTCTTAATTATTTATTGCGTCTTGTTAATGCAAGACCAAATACTTAATGCACCATAGTTTCCTTAGCTTAGCACCCCGGGCAGTTCAAGATTAGGTAATTGCGATATTGCTTACCTTCAAAATGGGATAATGATTGAATTTATACATGGTTTTAAGGATACGTGATCTAACTTGATATTATTGAGAAGTAAGCAACCACAAAAGTTGAACCATCTTAGCCTTGAAGGTTGGTCACCCTCGAGTCAAAAATGCCCTAATCGATATCAGAACAGAATGATGAGATAATGAGAACCAGTAATAACAATATATTGCTTTGAGATGCGTGTTACAATGTGTCTAATGAATTATCAGACCCCCCTTTATATAGTAGAGGAGTCCTGCTCCAGGTACATTTCTATAAAAGGTAAATATCTCTTGATTTGCTAATTGCCGGTTCCTTGCTGATATGCGCCAAGATACCTTCCATAATATTCTCCTGGTCGCGGAAATTTCGGTCTTCCATTTGTTATTTTCGAGCTCGCTCGAGGCTAAGGTCGAAATCGGACTCAACGTTCCTCAAATGACGGTCTTCCGACCTTAGGTTCTAGCTCGATGAAACTCAAGGTCAATCTCCAGTCCGTGGTCGCCACGTTCTAAGTCAAATCTACCAAGTTGTTGTCGAGCTTGACTTTGACCGTATACAAATAGTCCACTCATTTTTCGGAGAGTAGACGACGAGAAACGACACGAATTTCCGATCCTGATCTCGATATTTTGTGATAGAAATAACAAAACAGTCAAAATGTCTCGTTAGTCAAGTCTTAATGGCATTAAATGTCTGTCAATTGCCGATCGGCCACTCCCGGATATGAACAGTCACCGAGAAAATATTAATACCCCCTCATTATCTCATTCAAATATTACTTTCAAAACTTCCGCCCTTGTTCCTTAGAAATTTCAAAACTCCCAAGCATCAGTTTTCTGATTACTCTGAAATCACTTTATAAGAACTTTTGTTCCTTATTTCAAATTATCAAGCATATCCTTTTAACTTCCTCTTTTCCCTTAACTTTCCGGAAAAAAATGCCACATAGTTCGTTGCCCAAAAAGAAACTCCCTCTTACTTGCGACCGGCGGAAGAGGAAAATGTTTCGTCTACTGCTACTGAGGAAACTACATCGGTGCCCCCCTTGAAGATGTTCGTTCCCACGGGTTGTCCAACCGGTGCTGATTTTAGAATCGAGAAAACCTCCTAGGTACCACGTCGGTGTGAGCACGTGATTTTTGCCCTCAGCAAATTATTCCTAAAAAATTCAAACAAAATAATTTTTCTTTATTTTACAATTTTTGTTGATATTTTTGCATTTTTTGTGTTAATGAGTTGCATAATAATTCATATTAAAAATACAAAAAATATGCATATGCATTAGGATTTTTAATTTCACAATTTTAGTATTAATTCATTTTAGAAAAATTTAAGGGAAAAAAATAGCATTTTATTGTTTAATTGGAAATTGCTATAAAATAGTTATTAAATAAATTTTAGAATTTAATTAGTTTTAGTTTAATTTTACAATTTAATAAAATCAAAAAAAATAATATAATAATAAAACACAATAATTATAAAATTGGAAAATACAAAAACAAAAAGAGAAAACTACCCTGTATAGCCCCTCAAAATTTTAATAGCCCATGTTTTGTACCACTTACAAAAAATGGCCCTTCGGCCCAAACATATTGCATATACGAGCCAAAAGGAATGAGTATGACAACATAAGCACCTGTAGATTAGTGGATAGGGCGTCTATTTTCTAACCTGAAGGTCGTAGGTTCGACCCCTTCCTGGCGCGATACAACAATCCTTTTTTGCCTTCGGCCCAAACATATTGATATAGTAGACAAAAGGAATGAGCATGACAACATAAGCGCTGGTAGCTCAGTGGATAGGGTGTCTATTTCCTAACCTGAAGGTTGCAGGTTCGACCCTTACCTGGTGCGATGGAGCAACCCTTTTTTTTGCCTTTTTAAATAGTATTTTGCACTTCTGGATCTAATAATATTAGCTAGGAATTGAATGACAGTCTATTTTGTATAGTGACACTCTATTTTGTATATTTTTTGTATAGTGACACTCTATTTTGTATATTTCTTGTATAGTAACGGTCTGTTTTGTATATTTTTTGTATAGTAACGGTCTGTTTTGTATATTTTTATATAGGAACAGTCTATTTTGTATAGTGACACTCTATTTTATATATTTTTGTATAGTAACAATCTATTTTGTATAGTGACAGTCTATTTTGTACATTTTTTTTTATAGTAACAGTCTATTTTGTATATTTTTGTATAGTAATAGTCCATTTTGTATATTTTTTATATAGTAACAGTCTATTTTATATAGTGACACTCTATTTTGTATATTTTTTGTATAGTAACAGTCTATTTTGTATATTTTTGTATAGTAATAGTCCATTTTGTATATTTTTTATATAGTAACAGTCTATTTTATATAGTGACACTCTATTTTGTATATTTTTTGTATAGTAACAGTCTATTTTGTATAGTGACGGTCTATTTTGTATATTTTTGTATAGTGACTATCTATTTTGTATATTTTTTGTGTGGTAACAGTCCATTTTATATATTTTTGTATAGTGACTATATATTTTATGTAATTATTATTTTAAATTGAAAGATTATAACTTTAGTCCCACAACTCAAGTACTCATGATCCAAAAAACATCTGAAGGATAAATTGTCAATTCCTATTAACAGTAGCTTTCTGACTCACTGATCTCTCACTTCAACTGTTCAACAGCAAAGTTAAAACTTCCAATTTGCATTTCCACGTTGAGTTCCAACACCATTACATTGAACTAAGCACAGGAAAAAAATGAGTACTAGAAGTTAAAAAATCACGAATTTCAATCCCAAATTAGGCAAAAACCACAAAAAACCAATAAAGAATCCGGTAAAAATTAGCTTTTGCATGCCTGACATTTTCCCACTTTCACTTTCTTCTTACATCACCAGGACTAAATTTATAATCTATTTGTGTAGCAAATCCTTAAGTTTCGACTGATGTTCCTGTACGAAGTTCTCCCATTCTCCGGTCAAATAACAATCATCTTCCTCCCTATTGTGTACCAATTCGACTTGGCATTCTTGTTCGTAGGTCAGTGCTTTGTAATTCTGGACTCTGTGAATAATGGCACAAATTTTACCATTATGGCACAAATTATCAATATATTGTGAAGCTTGATAATTGAGCGGGAGGAGCAGTCATGGTCATAGTTGGCTGACTCTGTAATTGGCAGATTTTAGTGGAATTTGTATAGAAGAAGACGCTGGATTTCCGGCGAGGGAATTAGTAATGTTTCCGGCTAGCACTTGTTTTATTTTTAGACTATAATTTGTATGGGTTAATTTGTGGGTTACTGGATGAAATTTATTTTGCCCGATGGGCTACAAATGATATTTGCTCAAACAAAAAAGTAATACAAAAGCAAAATGAGAAAAATACAAGAAAAAAATAAATAAAAGAACAAAGAGAAAATTAATTGTTAAAAAATTTGGGCCAACTACCTCAGAACCCAAAACAAAAAACGCCCCAGCCTGCTTAGCCCAAATACGCCCCAAGCCCAATTAAAGAAACCGGTCTGGCCCCGCCTAGCCAAACGACGCCGCTTAAAGGCGTTTGATCCCAGCCCTTGATCATGTGGATCCAACGGTTGTGTAGCCTGATTTCATTAAATAAAACGACGTCGTATAGTGTCAAAGGAATCTGAGCTGTCAAAATACTTTAATCCAACGGTTTGGGGTCAATCGTTATGCTTTTAATATATCATATACACAATTAAAAATCAGAAAAAATATTTTCACCCTTTTCATCTTCCTCTTGCCTTCAGACGCCATAGTTTCCCCTGTCAACCCGCCGGAACCCTACCGGCGGAAAATATTACCTACACCAACTGCCCCAAAAAATACACCACCGGACCGCCTTAAGCCCCTGATCCCACCCCTCTACTTCTTTTCCTTCAAATCCCTCCCCATCGTTTCGAATATTCAAAATAGTTTCGCCGGAACTCTAACTCCGACGAACACTACCTTACCCAATCCAGCCCAAAATTATACCATAGCACCTTTTCGATGCCCTCTACACGATTCTGAAAGTTTTGAGCCTAAAATCCAATTGGAGCGGTTCAAATAGGAGTTTGAAATCCTCCAGTGAGTCAAAATTCAAGAAAAATTGCCGCCAAACCTCTCCTGTTCTTTCTTGTGAATCTTGATGGCTAGTAGACTGTCCAGTGACGAAAAAGCTAAGTATTTTCATCTTTTTATTTTCTGTTTCTTTTGCATGTATGTTTTTGATTATTTTTTATTAGTTATCACTTAATTTTTGTTCTTTAAAAAATAGTATTTTAGGATTAAATTTGATACTCTTAGGTCTTAAATTTTTGAATAATATTTGGTTCTGATAATTTGATTAGTAAAATTGGATTTTTATAATTGAACAGTGTGATTTTAATTGTTTTAGCTTATGATATTTGTTAATGGTTGATGTATAAGGATTGGTTATAGCTGTTTGAATTTCGATTAGTAGTTAATTAATGATTTGTTCTGATTAATTTTAATAAGTAGGGTGTTATAATTGATAGTTTAATCCGGCAATTCAGGGGCAAAAGGGTAAAAGGCAGTAGGGTACTTAGTAAAATAAATTAAATTTCAAGGGTAGTTTGGGTACCTAAAAAGGGCTATTAGTAATAAATCAAAGGAAGGGGGGGGGG
>MU688443.1:235451-250405 GCA_026770625.1 Nicotiana glauca | reverse complement strand
TTTTGAAGGGGGAAAACGGGGCTGAAACGGGTTTTAGGGCATTTGGGCTTGGGCATGTATTTCAATTGTTTTGGGCTAAATTAGTCCACTTAGCCCAATTCTGTATTATATATTCTTGTATTGTATTTTGTATTGTATTTCTGTATTTTCTTTTCCTTTTGTATTTTCTTTTCTTTTGTATTTTTGTATTTATTTTTCTTGTTTTATTAAAATTTTAAACTAATTAAATTCTAAAAATCTATTTAATATCCATTTTATAGTAATTCTCAATTAAAACACTAAAAATGCTATTTTTGATTTTTCTTTAAATTGTTCTAAAATGAATTAATAACTACTAAATATGAACTAATTTCCTAAATGCAAATGCATATTTTTGTATTTTTATTTGACTTATCATGCACAAATTACATGCAAACAATTAATACAAAATTCACACAAATTGTAAGAAAATGAAGGAAAAATTGTTTCATTTTGAATTTTATGGGAATAACTCATATATAGGGTAAAAATTACGTGCTCACAAAATATACTGGAATGGAATGAATGAAATGGAACAGTTGTCTTTTGCTGTGTATTTCCAGCTCTTCTTTCTTTTTTCTTTCCCATGAGTGTTCTTTTGTGAGAAAGTCCCTCTTTCAGTCAGTTGAATGTAAGTTGATTCAAACGAGGTCGAATGTAGATTGATTCGAACGAGGTCAAATATAAGTTAATTCGCGTGAGTTATAATGTAGATTGATTCGAACGAGGTCAAATGTAGATCGATTCGAACGAAGTCAAATGTAAGTTAATTCGAGTGAGGTCGTATGTAGATTGATTCAAACAAGGTCAAATGTTAATCGATTCGAGCAAAGTCGAATGTATGTTAATTCGAGCGAGGTCGAATGTAGATCAATTGGAACGAGGTCGAACGTAAGTTAATTCGAGCAAGGTCAAATGTAGATTTATTAGAATGAAGTCGAATATAGATCGATTTGAGTGAGGTCGAATGAAAGTTAATTCGATCGAGGTCGAATGTAGATCAATTCGAACGAGGTCGAATGTAGATCAATTCGAACGAGGTCGAATGTAGATCGATTCAAACAAGGTCGAATGTAAGTTTATTCGAGCGAGGTCAAACGATGATCGATTCGAATGAGGTCAAATGTAGATTGATTTGAACTAGGTCGAATGTAAGTTAATTCGAGAGAGGTCAAATGTAGATCGATTTGAATGAGGTCTAATGTAGACTGATTCAAACGAGGTCGAATGTAAGTTAATTTGAGTGAGGTCTAAGGTAGACTTAGAAATAAATCGAGTGAAATCGAATGTACAATTCCTTTGCGTTGGCGTGATATGTAAATTTGGTGGAGTTGTGTGAGAATGTCATATACTGCTTTGTTTATTCATTGGAGAATATTACATATTTCTACTCGGTCCGTACATACATTCGAGGAGTCCCAGTCTATCTAGACCCTTCATCGCTCGGCCTAGAGAATTAGTCGATAGGCGAGGCAGCGAACTTAATACCTAAACTTCGAGATGCCCTCTTTGTCACCTCATTAAAAAACTCCCCGAGCAATTGGGACAAAACTCGAGTGAGGGAGAAAGAGTACGACTTGGAGGACGTCTTTTGAAGTTGAAGTATTTAAGGTAGGTGACATTCCAATTGTATGGTAGTAGTTTTCCCTCCATTGTTTCTAGTTGGAATGACCCTTTGTTTGTTGTTGCCGTGATTTTATATGGTCTGTCCCAATTGGTTCCCAATTTGCCTTCCCATGGGTCTTTGCTCTTAGAAAAATAGTCAGTTAAAACCAAAAGAAATCGTACATTACCTCATCCTGCTAGAAAGAGTCTGACGATGTCCATCCCCCATTTGATGAATGGCCAAGGTGATATGACGGAGTGGAGGTGCTCGGCCGCCTAGTGGATCATTGGAGCATATTTTTGGCATAGTTCGCACTTTCTAATGATGTCAGCGCCTTCCTTTTTCATGGTAGGCCAGTAACAGCCTGCCTGTATGAGGCATTTAACGAGGGCTTGATTACCGGTATGGACTCTACAGTGGCCTTCGTGCACTTCTTCAAGGACATATCTAGTTTGATTTGGTCCTAGGAACTTTGCCAAGGGACCGCCAAACATTATTTTGTACATATCATGGTTGATGATGTTGTATTTGGCCGCCTACATTCGAAGCTTCTTGGCTTCTTTTTTATCTAGTGGGAGCACTCTATCCTGCAAATATGACATAATATGGTTGTACCAATCCCAATTCAAGTTTACAGTACGTACACAAATTTGGTCTATCGACGAACGGAGGAGGATGGCCACGTTTTCTTTTCCACTTATGTTCTTGGTGGCCGCTGATAATTTTGCAAGGCCATCTGCTTCGAGGTTTTGTGCTCGAGGTATCTGGTTGAGTTGGCACTCATCGAACTTGGGCAGTAGCCTATGAATTTCTGCCTGCTATTTTTATAGCCTCTATTATTTGATTTTGAAAGTCCCTGTGACTTGGTTGATGGCAAGTTATGAGTCACGTCGGAGGATGACTCGTCGTGCTTCATGTTTGAGAGCTAGTTTCAGTCCTATAATTACGGCCTCATACTCGGCCTCATTGTTAATTATATCGGGACACCGTATGGACTGGCAGATGACTTCGCCAGTTAGGACCTCGAGCATGAGTCCCAGTCCAGATTCTGGCTCATTGGAGGCACCATCGGTGTACAAGACCCATAGGTTGGATAACTTAGGGGAGGTATGGGAGGCTTCCTTGTCGGCCTCAGGAATTATTTTGCCGCTGAAGTCGGCAAAGAAGTCAGCGAGTACTTGCAATTTTATCGTTGTTTGCGGTTGATATTTTATATCATGATCGCTTAATTTGATGGCCCACTTGGCCAGTCTACCCAACAACTTGGGTTTATGTAGGATGCTTCTTAGGGGGAAGGTCGTGACCACCGAGATGGGGTGGCATTGAAAAAAAGGTCTAAGCTTTTGTGAAGCTACGAATAATGCAAGAGCCAGTTTTTCAAGGTGAGAATACCTCGTTTCGGCATCAACCAGGGTTTTGCTTATGTAATAGATTGGAGATTTTGTACCTTTGTTTTGATACACCAATACTACGCTTATTGCGGTGTCAAATATGGCTAGGTTGATTAAGAAATGTTCACCAGGTTCTTCCTTGGTAAGTAAAGGGGGAAAGGACAAGTATGCCTTTAATTCTCTTAGGGCGTTGATGCATTTGGAATTCAACTAAAGTCCATTGTCCTTTTTGAGTACGTTGAAGAATTTGTGGCATCTGTCATAGGGTCGTGAGATGAACCTTGACAGGGCGGCTATACGACCGGTCAACTTCTGCACTTTTTTTCTTGCTGGTCAAAATTTTAGGTATTCTATCTATAGACTTGATTTGGTAGGTATTGACCTCAATGCCTCTCTGCGACACCAAAAAGCCAAGGAACTTTCCCGAGGTCACGTCGAAAGAGCACTTTCGGGGTTCAGCTTCATGTCGTATTGCCTAAGTATGTTAAAAACTTCCCTCAGATGGTCGATTTGGTCCTCTTTTATTTTTGATTTGACCAACATGTCATCTATATATACTTACCATCATTTAGCCACGTTACTCTTTGAACATCTTGGTGACCATCCTCTGATAGTTTGCCCCTGCATTTTTCAACCCAAACAACATGACTCTGTAGTAGTACGTCCTTGGTGGGTGATGAAGGAGGTCTTTTCCTAGTCCTCCTCATCCATGAGGATTTGATTTTAGCCCGAGTAGGCATCCAATAAGCTTAATAACTCGTGCCCAATTGTAGCATCGATGAGCTGATCGATGTGAGGCAACGAGAAGGAGTTTTTCGAGCAGGCTTTGTTTAGGTCCGTGAATTCTACACACATGCACTATTTCCCTTTTTTCTTTTTAACCATGACCATGTTAGAGGCCCATTGGGGATACTTTGACTCTCGAATGGAACCATTGGCGGGCAATCTTTCTACCTCTTTGCGGACGACCTCCTTGATTGCAGCATTAAACTTTCTTCTGATTTGTCGTACTAGCAGGTAGAGTTGATCGACATTCAGCTTGTGTGTTGCAATGTTTTTCGGGATACCTGGCATGTCTGCATGGGAGAAAGCAAACAGATCGATGCTTTCATGTAAAAAATTATGGAATTTACCTAGTTTTGTGAGTTTGTGGCCGATGTAGGCTTTTTTGTTGTGGTCACATTTGTCCAGTTGAACGGGATCGAGGTCTTCCACTATTGACCCTATGGCTTCCACGATGTCGGAGTCTTTGACGGTGTCTGTTTGTTCTCCAGATTCGAGCCCCGAATTCGTTAATTGCTAAGCTCCTGAGTCTTCCCCTCTTAATTGTTAAGTGTATGTGTAGTCTTGGGCGATGCGGTAGCATTCTTGAGCTGTGCGCTGCTCACCGCAGATGTTGAATATTCCCCATGGGGTAGGGAACTTGATGACCTGATATAAACTAGACGTAATGGTCCTCGTGACGTGTATCCAGGGTCACCCTATAATGGCATTATAGGTTGTGTCTTGGTTCATGACATGGAATATTGTTTCCAAGGTGACACCCCGGCTAGAACGGGCAATGTTATCTCTTCTGAGGTTCATTCAACTGCATTGTTAAAACCTGTTAGTGTTATGCAGTGTGGTACTATCTTATCCTCGAGTTTAATTTGTGTAGGGACTCTAGGGTAGATAATACACGCGCCGCTCCCATCATCTACCATGATTCTTTTTTACATCAGTATCTGAAATTCATAAAGTATTGATAAGGGCATCGAAATAAGGAAAGGTCAAACCATTGGTATCTGACTTTTCGAAGAAGATACTGTCTTTGAGGTCATCATACCGTTCAAGGGTGATCGACCGCTTCAACTTGTGTGTGGTAGTGAACTTCACATGGTTGATTGTTGCTTCGTCACCTCCGCCAATGATCATTTGGATGGTGCGGGCTGGGGAGGGTGACTTTGGGGGGCTTTGATGTGGTTCTCATCCACGGGCGAAATTGGCTCTCCCTCGGTCACTTATCAGCTCTTTTAAATATCCTTAGTGGAGCATGTTCACTACTTCTTGTTGTAGGGCTATGCAATCATCGGTCTTGTGGCCTCGTTCCTAATGGAACTCGTAGAGGGAATTCAACTTTCGGGAATTTGGGTCTGACTTCATCTTTTGTGGACATTTCACCTTGGGAACGAGCTTCTCTAGGGCATAAACTATTTCTGAAGGAAAAACACAAAAATTGTGAGCAGATAAAACTGGAGGCATACCTCTTTCGTTTCGGTGAGTTCCCATTCGTGGCCTGGATGCCCCTTCGGCTTGGCGGGGAGGTAGTAGGATGGCCACTCTGATGTACGATTGGTGCCTTTCCGGATTGAGGCGCGGACCTGTGTGATCTCTTCAACCATCATTCTGATGATCTTTCCGTGATTCCACTTGGACTATCGTTAGCCGTTGGGTTGGACCATTGAGATAATCTTTGTCACTCTCACCTCACACATTAAGAGTTGTGAATTTCTTCCCAGGTGCTGGGAGAGTATTTCATGAGTCTGCTTAATAATTTTCTAGTTGCCCTCGACCCATTCCCGTTTAACCCATTTGGAAAGGCCGCTACCACCATCCTCTCTAACACATTTGGCGGGCTCATTCTTACTCTGTTGAACTGGGTGAGGAAGTCCCTGAGTCCTTCGCCAAGCGATTGTTTGATGGCGAATATGTCATTCACTCTGGCATCTGGTTTCTTAGCCCTGGCATTGGCTGTGACGAACTTGTTGGCCATTTCCTCGAATGTTATTATGGAACGTGCTAGTATTTGTGAGTACCATGTTAAGGCTCCCCCTGTTAGGGTTTCACCGAACTTCTTCAATAGCACCAACGATACCTACTCTTTCGAGAGGTCATTGCCTCCTCACTATATGGTGTTTAGGGTCCGTTATGTCGTCGTACATTTTCATATATGGTGGCGTTTTGCAGGTTTTGGGTATGGCATATGGGATTTCCTCCTTGCTATATAGTTGTTCCACAAACCGGCTGACGTCCCTTTTAGGCAGAAGTTTCAGGGTGCCTAGTATCTTATTAATCCTTTCTTGGTGCTCCCTCATTTGGTCACGGATCTCATTCTCCATTTCTTCTATTTTCTTCAGAATAGCTATGAGGGCGTCGTTACTTGCATCAATAATGGTGTGAGTGTTACCTATTGGGGGAGGAGCGTGTTGCTCAGTTATGGTTAGTGGGGTGTCAACATGTGCGATGTTCCTACTCACCCCTTGAGCAGTTTTGTCGAGTATACTGTTTAGGGTACTTGTCAGCCACGCCTCCAATAACTTTTTTACTGTGGGCGGCGCTTCTTCTATCATGGATGTGGATGCTCCCTTCTCATGTGAAGTGGTTACACTCTTATGAGGAGGAGGTGAGTCACTTTGCCTGGGTGAGGCGCTCGGCGTCACTTTCTGCTTGTCTTCCTTGTCCACCTCATTGATGTTGAATATGAGGTTAGTAGTGACACTCATCACTGCTTTCAATCTTTCCTCTCATTTTCCTTCCATTGTTAGCTTGTGCAAACAAGAAAAGGGGAGCTTTTGTTGTTGTTTTTTTAGATCTAGAAAAAACTAACTTTTTAACTAGGAACTCCCCACAGACAGAGCCAAATTGTTTGGCCAAAAAGTTTTAAGCCTTTTTTGTTAAACCAATTTAATAAATAGATAAATGGTGAATTTAGTTAAATGTAATAAATCCCATATCTAAAGTTCAATTGCTTTGATGGTACAGGACCGTGTTCATGTCAACAAATGCCAAGTTAATATTGAATGACTATTAATAAATATGAGAATGAAAATATGCAATAAATGTGACAAAAGGCATTAAATGTAATAAGAACGAATTTGTCACCCAAATGTTGAATGAGATGGATGATTCCTTCTTATGACTATAGCGTGTGACAATTGACTATGGAAATGAACAAAGGATTCTTGAATCTTGTGAATAAAAGAGGAATGTTTAGTAATGGAATCAAACAGAGGAGACAAAATAATTTTTTTTTTGTATATTCTTAATAGTCAGCCCTTTACAAGATGTTCTCTCCTAAAAGATCAGAACCTTTTTGTTTCCTCTCTATTCCTATTTATTAGGGATATTCCTAGAAAATCTTAAAAAAATACGATCTGGGAGAATATTCAATGGAATATTCCTATTAACAATCCTAGGAATATTCTAACCGTTACAGCTGTTTGTTCTCTACTCGACCTCGACACTGGTCTCCCTCTCTAGGCGACTACTCGCCAGTATACCATACTTGTCACGACCCGAATTTCTCACCCTCGGGAGTCGTGATGGCGCCTACTAATGAAAGCTAGGCAAGCCAATCCTTAACTACTTACTTCATTTTCTAATTATTTCTTTTAGCAAATATAAGGCGATAATCATGAAAACAATGGAATTTGAAATAATTAAGCGGAAGATGACAATTATATATCTGAAATATACATCTATTACAACTCTTTAACCTCAGACACCCAAAACCTGGTGTCACAGTGTCACAGACTATCTAAGATTGCTGCATACAAAGTTTGAAGAAATAACAGTACATTGTTTCTGAATAAAGGAAGATGAAACAGGAAATAGGGATAGAGGGAGACGCTAGGGCCTGCGGACGTCTACAGGTCTACTTTGGGTGTCCGGGTGGACTGAAGGAAACACTCCAATTACTGCCTAATTTCTGCTCCGAGATCTGCAATAGTGCAGAGTGTAGTATCAGCTCAACCGATCCCATGTGCAGGTAAATGCATAGCCTAACCTCGGTGAAGTAGTGACGAGGCTAGGACCAGACTTACCAATTAAACCTGTGAAGTTCAAATATATATATAGCGGAAAAGAAGTACAGAGATAACAAGTCAATATGGGAGAGGGAGCATGCTGTGGGGGAGATAACAATTCCGAATAGAAAGACATCAAGTAACGAAAGCAACAATATAACTCGAATACCAATAAAGAAGCAGAAATCAATAAATGCACGACATCACCCTTTGTGATTTTACTCTTGTCTTCACCAAAGCAATTATATAATAAAAATGTGCACGGCATCACCCTTCTTATTTTTACTCTCTTTCCTCAGTATATAATCAATATAATCGGCATGGAATGGTACATCGTGCGGCACGGTATCACCCTTCGTGCTTTACACTCTTTCCTCACAATCATAGACGGCATCACCCTTGTCATACCTCCTTTTTTTACTACAACCCCGTGAGAGGGTATAATAAAGGGAGTTACTTTCAATTTGAAGTGATAATCGAACCGGGATTAATTAATTAAAAATCGGAGTCGCCACTTGGGAGATTTATGGTGTCCCAAGTCACCGGTTAAACTTCCGAATTGAGGAAATGGTTTGACTATGTTTATGTCTGCGAATATAGAAATCCGGGTAAGGAATTCTGTTAACCCGAGAGAAGGTGTTAGGCACTCCCAGGTTTTGTGGTTCTAGCACGGTCACTTTGATAATACTTGGCTTACTAAAATTATTAAATTAATAATTTTAGAACCTATATGCATTTACCTCTTTAGCCTCTTTTAAGAAAAATTATCTTGAAACGGGTTATGCGTACGTATACCCGCTTGCTTGGCACGTCAAAAATCATGTCACGCGAACGCGTCCCCAATTAACAACGCTTTATTTTTATTAAGAAAATTTGGGCCGAAGTTGCGCGAACGCATACTTCGGTTTTGTTTTTAGAAGCGTAATTGTGTTAAGCGGACATATACACAATCACACTAGTGTTTTAAAACATCCCTAAAAAAATTTCTACGAATATTAGTCATTTTTAATATCTAGGTTATAAAGCTGATACAAGGGCCACACAATTTTATTTTTGTTCGGCACGGTGCACCCCCATTTATTCTAACTACAAAGTTTCTTAAGCTAACTCGAGAAGGACATAAATGATGATTCATCTGATACTGGTGCGCCTCACATTCATTTTAAGGCCAAAGCGTGATATTCTGATTTTTATACAACCTTTCCAGATCCAGGTCCATGAGATCACACTTATGCCAAATCCACAGGTCGAACTTATGGAGGCACGACCCATATAGAATTAAAGCCCATTTTCAACAACCCCTATTTATGCCCAGAAGACTCACAATTCAAGAAAAACTATAATTAAAACCCACAATTAATCAGTATTCACACATCATGTGTATTAGTTATGCAACTTTATCCAATATTTGACACTAACTGCATTAAACATTCAGAACTATATGCCTAATTACCAAAGTGAACAAAGACTCCTGTTGCTCTTTACCACATGCTAGTTTTCACATTGACAATATGCCTTACTGAGTACAAAAACTAGGTACATTTCACAATTAGAAACTGTTATTCTAACTATTGGACTGTAGGATTCTCAGAAACCATTCCATCAAACAGCTTCTAATCATCACATCTAAATATCAATGGCAGATGTAGAATTCAGACCACTACATTGAATAATAACAATATTCATTACATTCCCACTATAACAGTCCCCATACATGAGCACTTAAACGAGTTTAGTCGAGCTATAATGAAAATAATATACCAAGATGCAATCATAACCTTGACATAAAGGGCATAATCAGAACTGAATAAAGTTTAGTTAAAGCCATCAAATTAATTTTAACACATATGAACAGATCTTGAGGAACAAGGACCAAATCATTTATTACTAATCACAGGTCCATCCTTTACATCTCACACATTCTCAACTGTTGAAACATACCTGGAAAATGAAAAACGAGTAAGAGGGTGAGATCAACAGTCAAGCAGTAGCAAGCATAAGGGTCATCAGTGGTGACAACCCAACAAAACAAAATAGATTTAAGCCAGGAAATGAGGTGCAACAACCAGCAAAATCAACCCAAAACTTCAAACCAAGCTTTCAAAACACTAAACTCGAATCATTTCAGTCCATAATGAGGAATTACTGCTTTCAAAAGCTAAAATAATCAAAAAGTCACTGAAGGTCAATGAAACAGCTGAATTTTTTTATATTTCTATCTCTGAATTCTTTCAGGTCTCTCAGGCTTATTTTAACTCCTAAAATCTCTCTAAATTCCTCTCCAAGGCAAGGCAATAATGCCTTTATAGGCAAGCAATTAGGGCAGCCCTTAAGGTTTGATTTTTGCATTTTTGCCCCTCGTTTTCTGACTTGCTACCCAAGTTATACTACCTAAAAGCCTAAAATTGAAATTAGAACCCCACACTAGAAGCTTCTAGGGACTTCCTATTTTGTTACTGCAAGATTCCCTAACTTAAAATACCCAAATTACCCTTATTAACCTTGTTTTTTACTGCAGGAGACCAAATAGGTCATGGGTCAAATGACCCAATGGTTAACCAGGCTTGGGCTCACAAAAATCAATTTGAATTCCTTGAAATGAACTCTGAAACAAATTTAGAGCCCAAGCAGCACAATGAATCAAGCCAAGAGGAGCAAATTATGGCCAGCATTAAGGAAGCGATTAAGAAACTTCACCAAACTTAAAAACCTAACTAAAGGGCTGAATTTAAACTAAATGACCCTACCCCGAAAAATAGAACAAACTTGGCCAAGAAAGATTAAAGGAACAAACAGACAATAATCAATCCTAACTAAAAACTGGTCCAAATTTTAGTTTAAGTAACCGGAGAGAAAGAGAAGAAGAGAAGACGAAAGGACGCTAAAAAAATAGAAAAATAAACAAAAGGAAGTAGGAGACTCACCGACTCAGGCTTGAACTCAGGACTAGTACTCTGACTTCATCCCCAAATATGTTAACCGCTTGTTCTTTGTCAAGAACAAGCGGACCACACTATTTCGTGACGAAATCGACTTTAAAACTTATAAAGGCTGGAGCAATCATCATGCATGCTTAGAAACTTGGATTTTGGATTTGAAATTCGAGAAGTTTAAGGAGGATTTGAGGGAAATGGATTGTGGATTCAGTATGAGGGTGTCTTGGTGTGTGTTCATTTGGTGAGGATTAGTGGTGGCGCCGCCGGACACAGCGAAGGAATCCATGGCGGTGCCCTAAGGTTTGGGAATTTTAGAGGGTTCCGGTAGGATTCAAAGGAAACTAAGGGTGTATTGATGATGAGGAAAGGGAGAGGGAGCTCTAGTATAATTTTGAGGGTCATTGGATGCCTGCCATCGCCGTAGGCGATTTCCGCCGGGCGGCAGGCAGCAGTGGAAGGCGGAGTTACGTCTGAGTGTTTGAAGGGTTGTGTGAGATGGTTTGGGGGTGGGGGAGGTTAGGTCATTTAAATATTTAAGAACCCCCAGTTAAGAGCCGTTAGATCAATCATCCTAGACGGCTAGGACTAATTCGGCCAAAACGGTGTCGTTTGGCATTGGGGGTGCTGGATCGAATTCTGGGCGATTTTGGGCTAGTTTGGGGCAGGTTTGTCACATTGGGCCTTGGCATTCTGATTGATATGGCCCAAAATCTGATTTCTCTTTAATTCTTTTCCCTTTTATTTTCCTTTTTCTTTTTCTTTTCAAATTAAAACTAAAACTCTAAATTACCCTACCAAATTATATTAAGTTCTAGTTAATAATCAAGATTATTAATAAAATACCAATTTAAAGATAATTCACAAAATTCAAAGCTAAAAATTAAACAAAGCAACAATAACTCAATTTTTTATTTTTGTATTTTTGTAAAATCCTAGTTACTAGTTAATCTAAAATATGTAAAATTAAATCCTAAATGCAAATGCAATGCGTATTTTTGTATTTTTATGAATTTATGTTAAATTAAAAATGTACACATAAATACAAATAAACATGGAAATTATGCAATTAATTCCTAAAAATTAAATAATAAAAAGAAAATTCCTAAATCTAAGAATTCTGTAGGAGTAATTATGTAAGGCAAAAATCACGTGCTCACAGCTGCCCCTCTTTGCTCGGAAACATGAAGAGTTTTCGCGCAAAGATAAGTGAGCAATTATAAGGGATTTTTTCCCGCTTGGACTCCATGAGAAGCATTTTTGAAAAATGTCTGACCGAACCTTGCTTCAGAGGTTTCCTACATATCCTTGGCTGTAAAGGAATCAGGTCAGTGTAGTTCTGGAAGTTTTGGTAGCTGGGACTACCGGGAGCTGTGATTTCACTGCTGATGCTACTGCTACTGCTTGTTGATCCCCTTATTACACCATGTCAAAAAATAAAAAAATGCTAGACTAGACTATGATCTATGCTTTACAAGAATCATATTTATATCTTCAAACTTGCTCTAAGGGTTCTTGTTGTCTTGTTGACTTGTATTTTTCCGGTGATGTCCCTTTGTTGCCGCCTTGAATTGTACTCTGAGATGTTTTCCCTTTCTCCAGGTGGCTACCTGACTGCCAACTACACTTTGATATGTTTTTCCTTTCTCTGTTGAACTTGAATGTATTCCCTGCTCTCCAGTCGGGCTCCTGACTGCTAAACTTGAATTGCATTCCCTGCTCTCCAGGAGGGCTCCTGACTTCAACAAAATAGAAAAAAAAAAAAGAAAATTTTCTGCTCCAGTTTGGGTATCCGGGCGCATATGTAAGTGTAAAACGAACCATATTACCAAATATCAATAAAAACTTTAAAGTTAAAACTTGAATTGTACTCCCTTATTTTTCAGGCGGGCTCCTGACTACTGCATTTGAACTGTATTCCCTGCTTTCCAGGCGGGCTCCTGACTGCTGACTTGAATGTATTCCCTGTTCTCTAGGTGGGCTCCTGACTTCAACAAAATAGATACAACAAAGAAAATCTCTTGCCCCAGTTTGGTGGCGGGGCATCATATTACCAAACATTAATAAGAATTTGAAAGCTAAAACTTGAATTGTACTCCCTCTGTTCTTCAGGCGGGCTCCTGACTTCTAAAACTTGAATGTATTCCCTACTCTCCAGGCGGGCTCCTGACTGCTGACTTGAAATGTATTCCTTTATTCTTCATGCGGGCTCCTGACTAATAAAACTTGAATGTATTCCCTGCTCTCCAGGCGAGCTCCTGACTGTTGACTTGAAATGTATTCCTTTGTTCTCTAGGCGGGCTCCTGACTGCTGACTTGAAATGTATTCCTCTGTTCTTCAGGCGGGTTCCTGACTGCTAAAACTTGAATGCATTCATTGCTCTCCAGGCGGGCTCCTGACTGCTGACTGCTGACTTGAAATGTATTCCTCTGTTCTCAAGGCGGGCTCCTGACTGCAGATTTGAAATGTATTCCTCTGTTCTTCAGACGGGCTCCTAACTTCTAAAACTTGAATGTATTCCCTGCTCTCCAGGCGGGCTCCTGACTGCTGACTTGAAATGTATTCCTCTATTCTTCAGGTGGGCTCCTGAATGCTGACTTGAAATGTATTCCCATGTTCTCCATGCGGGCTCTTGACTACTGAACTTGAATTAATTCTCCCTGTTCTCCAAGTGGGTACCTGATTTCAATAAAAATAGACAAAAACAAAGAAAATTTTATGCCACGGTTTGGTAGCTGTGCACATGGGTGAGTGTTGAACTAAATCATTCTACCAACTATTATTAAGAATTTGAAATCTAAGTCCTATTATACAGGGAGGTCCTGACAACTCCTAAAGGAACAACAATTACAAACCTAAGTTATATCTTCTAAAGGTATTACTCCCACTACATTTGTTATCTAAAAGGTCTTAAACTAATCTTATTATCCAGGAATGTCCTGAAAATCAAATCAAGGCTTATCCTAAAGACTGACACTTTTATGGCTGAATCATACTACGCTACAACAAAATTTTTGCTACATCTTGCTATTTAATGGAAATCTTAAAACTTGGTCCTATTATTCAGGGAGGGGTCCTGAAAACTCCGAATTGAATCTTGTCTTAAACATGGAACTTTGCAATCAACTTACATTCTTCTATGATTTGTTTTGAAATTTATCTAAGCCCTATTTTTTAGGAAGGTCCTGACAGTTTATGGTCAAACCTGTTTTGGTTCTTGCTCTTCCCCTACGGAGAGTTTCTCTGAAACAAACGAAAACTTTTCTGCCTCTGTTTCAATCAAAGAAAAATCTTGTCAGTTTAAAATGGTGGTTAGTTGATGGCATTCTTGCTGAAGTTGTCTCCGCTGTTGTGTTTTGCTTTGACCTGCTTCCCGAACCGGATCTAAACCGCTTGACTTTCTGATTGACTTTCAAACCCCATGACCTTCGATGACCCGAGTGTTCTACACCAAACTGTTGTTTTACATCTTTGACCCTTTTATTTAAACCTTTGCATCTCTCATGAAATTACTCAGTCATTCCACTGATGAAACTTCTGGTGACTCCTTGTATCCTACTTTACATCATACTATCTTTGGTATGTTCCGGCCACACTGTGCTTTGTAATTTTGGAAGCTGGTACTGAGCTTTGAAATCCTTTCTTATTTTCTTTGAACAAGACTGACATTGGAACATCTTAGAGAAACAAAACCCCAAAAGAAATGAAATGCAATGACCTTGTATCACGACCCCAGTTCACCCTCCATGAACATGTCGTGATGGCACCTAGTCCCTATGACTAGGTAAGCCTAACAATGCGGAAGATAAACCAAAATTTGCGGAAGGAAATAAATAAAACTGAACTGGTAAAATAAACAGGGTTTAAGGTGCCGTTCGGCACATACCACAACAATTCTCAAAGCTAACAAAACTTCCCAAAACCCGAAAACTCACAAATCACAAGCTAAGGGATACATAATAGGCTCCGACTCAAGAATATCTATACAAAGGAGAAAATACTGGAAGAACTATACTTGTTACAGAAAAGCTGGAATGGGACTCCTCGGTCTGCGAACGTAGCAGATATACCTTGAAGTCTCTACCAATACGCCTCCTTCCAAGACTGACAGAACTGAACGGGAGTACCTATATCTGCACAACAAAAATGTGCAGAAGAGTAGTATGAGCACACCACAGCGGTGCCCAGTAAGTACCAAGTCTAACCTCGGTGGGGTAGTGA